>NW_019775888.1:6839-52795 GCF_001039355.2 Lingula anatina
ACCTACTACAACTACTACTACTCCAACAACTACAACACCTACTACAACTACTACTACCACTCCAATAACTACAACTACAACGCCATCTACAACCACTACTACCACTCCAACAACTACAACTACAACAGTGGCCGCCATTTCTACAACCTCGGTTGCTCCGACAACCGCTTCCAACTCCACCACTTGCAGAGCATCTTCACGCACTCCAACTACCCCAACCACTGCTACTTCAACAACAACCGCAGCCAACACCACTATCGTCACTACCACGACTCCGGTTGAAATGACATCCATGAAACCATCTACCACCCCAAAACCACCAAGTTCAACCAAAGATAAGCCGTCAACAAAACCAAGTCAAGATGAATCCACGACTAAACCAGGAGACGGCAAAACGGGTATTTAAAAATTGAACATTGATTTTAGGTTAACTCTTTCATATTGCATGCAACAATCTATTGCATCATTTATTTTTTAAAAAACAGTTTAAGATATGTTCGTTATATTTATGTGATTATATTATTAGAATTTTGATACTTATAAAACTGCAAATAACAATAACTGTATTTATTTATTTATCTATTTAGTTTCTCTTGGTAAATTTCCTCCTATTTGTAAATTCAATTTGAAAATTTAATCAGGCACTGGCGGTAAAACAGAAGCACAGAAAGCTGAACAAACAGACAAAACAGGTGGGAAACTTTTTTATTGCATTTGTAAGTGGTTTGTCCAATCTGTAGATAAATTTCTTTAAATACTTTTAACCAATTACCAGGTTAATTTTCAACTAGTATTACGACCTGTGTGTAACTAAAGGAGGAGCAGAGAGAGGGGGGGGGGGTTACCAACCACAGGAGCACGGAAGATAAAATCAGAGATCACAGATCAAACAAAATAAATGGATTTGCAAGCAAAATCGAATGTCATAATCATTAATTCACGTAGAACAGGAAATAGATTTGGCCGGTCTCAAGGATTTATCCTATCCCCAACCTCTCTCTTGTACTATGCTGTAGGCTTATGTTGTACTTTACCTCTTCATTACAATTTACTTCATTTGGGGATTTAAGGTAGAAAATTCCCCTTTCTAAACTAAATCGCAGTGGGATATTTCCAGTTCATGACTTTTGAATTGAAATATTACTAAAATATTTTGGTCATATATATTTTAAATATATACCGGAAAATCTTTGTTGGTCTTCTTATCTTCATGTTACATGAAAAACAACAAATTACATTTAGAGCAAGAAGATTAAATCTATTCCTTTATTTACACTTCCACATCATAACTCTTCAATTTGTTTCAATGAAAAGGGTAAAAAAAATTAGGTAAAATGTGCTCAAAAATCATTGTAACGTTTTTTTTTTTTCATTTCAAGTGCAATGTAATTAACATGCATATGACTATTTGGCGGGCTGAAGTCGCCGTATAACATATGTGATGTAATAATAAGGAAACTCATCATTTCTTTCCCCAGCCGTGTATGCCAGTGTTGGTGTTATAGGAGGGGTGGTGCTGATAGTGGTGGTGGTGGTGATCAGTGTCTTTGTCATACGGACAAAAGCTTGGACGAGGTAAGACCTTTGAAATATCGGGTTCTACAAACAAAATAAGCGGAAAGTGAGTTAATGGTTGTTATTTTTACCAGTAGCCTACACGTACGGACAAGTATTCCTATTTAACCTTAGATATTGACAAAATGGGAATATTGTTTTCAAATATATTCACAATTTAAAAAAATAAACTTATTGGTTGCCAAAAAATGTCCAGTATTGTGAGGATTATGTTTCCTTGCGTTTCTTGTTTTTTTTTCTTCGTGTTTGACCTTTTTCATCAAACCGTACAATTCAACACAAGTCCAACTTCTACTCGAACTACATGTACGTCAAAGGCCAATTTTCAATGGCGGTTAAACAGTTGAAAATCGCTTGATTATCGCTTTTTTTAACAATAAATAATGGACAGTTTCTCCTGGTATAGATTACGTCACACGTTTAACTCCGCGGAGACCATAAGCTATGACAACGCTGCTTATACAGAACTGGGGCCAAACACCCAGAGTAGCGCGGATCTGTACAACCCCCTGTACGCATCCATTGCCAAGGACCGTGCTACCATCCCCATCAAACCATACAGCGTAGGAGAATCTATGTCGTAATAGAGACGGCTATAATCCGTGACGTCAGCAGAACCGCAGAAACCAGTGATGTATTGGAACACACGAATCACTGACGTCATGATCGACACTTGACTTTTTTGTTTCATAATCATTTATTTGTATTGTTATTGCAAGTTATTGAAACATTGCAAATTCACCATATGCTTGGAAGCACATTTAACTCGACTGCGTAATGCTCTGTGATACAAGTTACTCTCGATGTATCAGACTTTGTTGAATTCTAAGTGACGTAATATTTTCAATTGCGTAAATGTGAAATTGAATACCTACATGTTTTTTATGAAAAGAATGTCCGAAATGGCCATTTTTTAAAATGCTGTAAAATATTATCGAAGATACAAAAAATTGTTCCTCTGAAAATAAGACTGAACTCGTAGTAAAATGCTCATATCCATGGCCACAGCGGTTATTATATTAGTGTAAGTTCTCCTCTCACACTTGAAGTTATACTAGTACTTCCATTTGCATAAGGATTTAGTAAACTGAAAATATTAATACAACTATATTTTGAAAAGATTAATATGATGGCCACAATAGCATCTCCACAACCACTATGGGCCCGTACATATACGTATACAGAGGGACATTCAATACTAAGCTGAAGAACCCATACATACACAGTTAACTATATTATGTCTATAGTCTATGGTATATAATGATGGTTTTTATATTATTGACCCGTGTGCGGACAGCTTGCCAGCTATTTATTACTCTTGTTAACAACTTCCACTTCCAGGCAGGGCGTCAAATATGTGACAACTTGTTTTATGTCCCTCTTACTCTTGACCTCATGAAGTATATGGGCGCTTGAGAGGTTTACTTCAAAGACTGGGACTTGTTAAAGACCAACGTATCTTATCAACTATCTTAAAACGGGCTATACCTTGTAGATTGTTTGTTGAAAATTTACAGCATAAGATCCTTAATATGATTCAACGCATAGGTGAACGCTCAATTAATACTACGTGTATGTGACATTGTTGGTGTAGAAACATGGCTCAAGTGGTGGTGCTTGGACTTCAATAAAATTTCCTGCTGTTTTATGTTTATGTTATTTTCATTTTCGGTGCATTGTTCCCAAAAGAGTTAGACTGTTATTACCCCAATAAAATATTTCTTTTTCATATCATGGTTTTAATGTTTTACATGTATCAAGTAAACAGGGGGCAATTGCAAAATCAGGAAACAAAGGAGCGAAACTAAACATTCAAACACATCAGCATACTTGCGAGTATGATGCTGAGGATTTAGTTTGGAACAACTCCCTCATATCTTCGAAAAATGCTCTGACATTTCTGTGCGTTTTAAATACCGTGTCTGTTGACAACACTTTAAATGATTAGGTCGTCCTCCTTAAGGATGACTGGTTTCCACCCACTTGAACTGCGCAGTAATCATCTACAACAATACCATACCCAAAGTCCCGCACACTCTGCAACTTTACACTGGGCTACCAGGTATGCAAACATTGAGCACTGAACTCTCTGTGTGCGCTGTCTTTGAAGTCCAGTGCACGCTATGAGTGTTTTCCACACTGCGTCTCCATAGGCAAGGCTATCAACCACGTTAACGGGGACAACGGGTGGAAACACTTGCCCAGGGATAACTGAACTCGTGGGCTGGCCCCTGGGCTGTGTTCAGATAACAAGATATCGGTCCAGCAGGATCGATCTATCTCAGTGGGGATTCTCGCTAAGGCGCAGTTATTTTAAACAGCTTAATTGCCTGACACACCGCCACCTAACTTAAAGTACAAGTGCGCACGATAGTTAATTATCCCCTTGTCTCAGACAATTAAGCAGATTACACTGGCTGCACTTAAGCGAGAATCCCCACAGAGCTGGATCGATCCAGCTAGTACGACGGGGTTTTCTGAACGCTCCCCTAGAGCGCAGTGGGACGTATAATAGCAATACATGTATGGGGTAACTTAACAGTGTGCAACCTTTAACATAGCGAATGAGTTTAACATAGGTTGTCATGTCGCATTCTTATCAAGAAACACGATTGTTAAAGTATTGTTAACAATGATCAGCGAAGTGAAGACATTTGGACCTTTAGCAGGCCCGTAGCCGGGGGGGGGGGGGGGGGGGGGGGGGGGGGGGGGGTTCTAGGGGTTCGAAAGAACGTCCCCTTTTGCTGGGAAAATGTCCACTCTGGGTAAAATTTGATCTTGGTACATGAAAGTATTATGGGAAAAGGTCCACTTTTTCAGAAAAAGACCCTCCCCCCTTTGGGATTGCTGCCTACGGGCCTGTTTAGTACACAGTTGCACCTTTTATTACAGCTAAATTTGATGTGTAGGTGGATATATTGTATATTGATACGCATTCGAACTCCTGCCTGACTTAGCCCTTAAATACCATACCAGTAACTTCAGTTAAATATTGCTGACAATAATGATATCTGAGAGGATACAGTTTCAATGGGGGTGTTAATGACACTGTCGCATTCTGCTCCTGTAGGAGGGTGACAGTGTAGCACAAAAGTATAGGCTTGTGACTAATGAAAATGTTGGGCGAAGAGTCACTGGGATACCGTACAAGGCCATGACATACTGGAGTACTGGGTTGATATTCTCCTTCAACATTATACATGTAAATCTGAGCTTTTTTTTTTTTTTTTTTTTTTTTTTTTTTTTTTTTTTTTTTTTTGTCATTTTTTCAGATCGAATTGTCTTCTTTTTGTTGTTATTTGTTTTCTATCAGAAGTTTATTTTTTCTTGTTTTGTTTTAAATGAATTCTGTACCATCGCAAAACCACCTGAAATTTTCTGTATAATGCATAATTCCCCGTTTATTAACTTGTTGGTGAACACAAGCGTTTAGATTAAAATCTTGCAAGTATGAAAACAAGGGCTATAATAAACTGGTTTTGTAAAAGCTGTATGCTAAAAGATACTTAAAGCTACGTATGACTTTTGTCATTAAATGTCATACTAAAATGCTATTTAGCAAAACGTTTGACAAAGCCGGTCGCATTTTACAACTACATTAAAAACTGACCTTAAAATTCGCGGGAAAATTTTGTGTACAGATAACATGAAATACAATAAAATACTCAAAATCATTAAATGTAAACAAATATGAAAGTGACTTTTTATTGTTTTATTTTCTTACTTTTGACATCAAGGTGGCTGGAAAATTAATACAGGTAGTTAAATAATTCAATTAACCATGCACCTGTGATAATTTAAATGTGACCCATTTACTTTAAAAGTCACTTCCACCTTTCGCTCCCCTGCAAATGCTCCAGAGATCAAAACACCTTTCCACCTTTGTAATAAAAACATCAGCAAAATGGACGCGACAAAGGGCTGCAATCTGACATACAATACTCTGACAAAGGCCCTTGACGTGGGCGAAAAATTGAAAGGGTCTACACATATAACACAAAGAAAAGAAAACGCATGACTCACATACGTAAAGCTCATTAGCATTACAATTTCAATGGAGGTAAAAGGTTTTGCTTCTGAGGTATTTCCACAGTCAGTTCCCCAGTTTATCAGAGGACGCAGTAAAAACGGGGATTCGGCGTGCTGTAGTGTCAGAAGCAAGCGTCCTTTCGTGTTTTAAAGAAGAAATTTGTTGGAAAACCTTATGATCTTTTGATGATGTCGCACAGCCGAGGACCAAACTTTTTAACACTCGCAAGAGGAATATTGTTGTGCTTTCTTCTGCGTGGAACAAAGGTTGAAGGTAGGTGCATTAATTGTTTTTGTGTGGCTTCGTTTTTCAATAATATTTCTGCAGTTATCCCTTATACACGTGTCTATTTTAATAGTAATTAAAATTACTATTTCGTCTCTCTCTCTCTCTCTCTCTCTCTCTCTCTCTCTCTCTCTGTGTGTGTGTGTGTGTGTGTGTGCGTGTGTGTGTGTGTACTGTGGTATACTGTGCATTCGTATTTGTGTTTATGTAGGCCCACACCACGGACACCGCAACATACGGGTAAAGGGCATATACATTGTAAGTGTGTAGGGCCTACCACATACACTTAATTGCACGTGTTTGCATTTCACTGAAAACTAACTCAACATATACAAGAATATCATAATTCAAATTCACATCTGTTACATGTGCACTATATCAACATATATATATCAACATATATATATATATATATATTCCTTCTTTCTTCAGCTACATACGACACATCGCGCTGTCCATCTCGCATACGCTTCGAACACGACGTCTTCAACTTCGGGGAGCGCTGCTACCAGTTTGTGAACAGCGAGAAGTACTGGTCGGACGCGCAGGCCTGGTGTCAACAGCGCGGGGGCAGACACGTGGAGATCCACGACCAGGCAACGATGAACTTTATCTCGGAGGTGTTGTCCACGGTGCTGTCATCGTCCTGGAGGAATAACGGCATTTGGATAGGACTGAGAAGGAGCGGGAGTGCATGGGCGTGGTCGTCAGGTAACAATTTACGGTCCGTCCACATACATGTGCGCGCGCGTTTACACACACACACACACACACAAACACACTCACAGAGAGACACACAAACACGCGCGCGTACTCTCTGACCACTGGGTGTGCTAGCAGTCTGTCACAAAATTAATGCATCGCGCATACTTTAATTTTGTATCATATTTTAGAAGCCCCTGATACCCTAGCTTAATGGTTTATCTCAACAGTACTGTCAGTTGCAGACTACATTGAAATATGAAATACATGAATCAACATTCCCTAAATGCCTACACAAAAGAGATGAATATATAAAAGTGGGTGACATTTTGCTAAGCATTCATAGCATATGCACTACTTTTCAAGAAGAAGAAGGGCGTTCCCTGTGACGCGATCTAGCGTATCTAAACGCCTGTCCAGACATCAAGTTGCACTCGTATCCCGCTGGTGTGCCTTTACAGCCAATATGTCTCACCTGAAGTATTATTATTATCAAAATAATAACTATGGGTGCCTACAGTTCGTTTAATGTTGTTTTCAGATGACGTGCTATCATGAATGAACATTACATGTCTTTACTCTAGAAACCCACCCCTTTTCGTCTGTCTGTCTGTCTGTCTGTCTGTCTGTCCGCACACATGTACATCCATTCTGCTAGCCCCGAAGCCAGACAGAAAGACAGACAGACAGATAAACAGACAGACAGACAGCTATCCACTCAATCACTGGATATCCCCCCAACTCTCTCTCGCTCTCTCTCTCTGTCTCGGATGTTATCTTTGTTTACTTTTCCACGTGTTCAGGTATTTATAGTGTCACCTTAAGCTACGTGCCACAATTTTCAATAGAAATAAAAATTCATATTAAATATAGCATTTACCCATGTATATATATTCTGTATCCATGTTCCAGGGCACGCTTTGGTCTACACAAACTGGAACTCCGGACAGCCGTCAAGTAACCAGAACCATCCGTGCTCCATCCTGAGGAGAGAACACGGCTGGAAGTGGGTGGACAGCCACTGTACCCATCTTTTCTACCAGTACAAATTTATATGCATGTACGGTATGTATAATGTTTTATACATGAAACTTTTTAAACATGGTGCGGTATACACTGTACATATTGGGGGTCATAGTCACCAGAAGTAAATGATTTTTTACATGTACATTGATTGTAACATTACGTGCGTATTAATATTTATGTAAAGTTATTTCAAAATTGGTATTGTACTCTGATTAGTGTAGTTACAAGACGTGGCCGATGACAAAATGCTATTATTATATTTCAGACATGATTCCGACTACTACCACCTCAACAACAACTACAACCACTACCCCGACAACGACAACAACTACACCGACAACAACAACAACAACTACACCGACAACAACTACACCGACAACAACAACAACTACACCGACAACGACAACCACTACCCCGACAACGACAACAACTACACCGACAACAACAACAACTACACCGACAACAACAACATCAGTAGCACCTACAACGACAACCGCCACAACACCAACTACATCCACCATACCAGGAACAATAACCAACGAAAACACGACCGTCTCTTCAACCAGTGGCCCTACCCCCACTACTATTACTACAAAGCTTGGTATGTCTTCTACGCCATCTACAACGAAATCTGAAGAAAAGTTCCCAACATCAACAACTGTGAAGTCTGATAAGCCAGGTAAGAGTTGTTGATGTGGGGGTAGGGGTATAATTTGCGCTTGTTATATACTTGTTATACAGTGAATATACAGGTAGAAATAAAAATAAGTCGGTTATTACAGTGTAAGTGACAAACGAGGAATCTGTGACGTCACAGCTGGCTTATGGGTACGATGTTTTAAACATTTTAAAGTAAAAAGATACAATGAAATGTGATAAAGATGAAAAGATGCTTCTAAGGTTTCACTAAAAAACCGAAAGAAGAAGATATCATAACTCAGAATGACTTTTGTTCACTTCTTTCAGGGGGCGCAAATGCAGCAGCCGTTCAGCAACAGGAGCAGAATAACGAAGGTATGTTTGGTGGGACAAATTCAGGAGAACGTAGTGATCAGTGCAATAACTAATACATTAATTTCAAGATATTTATTAATGGTCTTATTTATGTCAAAATTATGGAAAAACGATCCAACTGGTCAACGGGCCAGGGTCAATAAGTTTCTTTGGACCTTCATATTGATGATAGAAATACATGTGCATGATATTTTGTTTACTGATGTATGTTTACTGGTACATGCATAGGCACTTAAATTAAACACAGCATTTACAATATATGCACCACAAAACAATTTTTTTAAAAACTGTAGTCGAAAACTCTAAAAAGTAACAGCCGTTCCTATGGAGGAGAGGCTAACAAAATTTTGAAATAGAACAAAAAACAGACAGAGTATTATTATTATTATTATTATTATTATTATTATTATTATTATTTCAGGTTTGACAATTGGGCTGACGGCAACCGCCGCTGTTCTGGTTATACTGGTTGTACTGGTCTTAGTCTTCGTGCTCTTCAGACGCAGATTAAACTCGTAAGTTAGATCAGAGATAGAATTCGTGGGAAGAAATAGTCAAATAAAGTTCTAGTTTATAATTTGATTAACCCAAAGAAGACGAGAAATAATTAATTTGAGTTTGACAAGTTTTAAGATAGTGTGGCACAATTTCTAGTTTACATATCGGAACATTCAATGCTGAACTCACCCAGACAAAATATTTCAATTCTGAAAAGTTTTTTTAAAATTAAAAACAACATGCAACTTGTCATTGATTTAGGCCTATATACATGTATTTAATGTTATGTCAAGCCATTAATTTTTTTTCAGCACAGTCTGACACATTTATCTCCATCTCTATACGACTTCAGTGATAAACTTCAACTTCAACTGAGCAGCATTTATCGAGCATCTCAATTTTCTTTTATTACAGGAAAAAAGCACGAGAGCCAGAGCCTCTATGGACTCATAACGTCACTGACGACGGAGAGGGCATGAACGCACGTTTCTCCAATCCGATGTACGGGGGTGCCCTACCGACCGACCTGGGGGCCGCGGGTCCCGCGCAGGAGAACTTTTATGCCGAATTGGGCGACCCGAACCCATACGATGAAATAAAAAATCCCACATCTTTTGGTGAAAATGCCAAACTTGAATTAAAAGAGGACGATGTGGAGGATTTAAAGGTTGGTATGGCCAATGACGGATACATGACGATGAAGACACAAGCGAATGTGGATGATGCTAATAATTTGGTGTGAATGTTATCAAAATAGTGATGACATTTGGAACTGGAAATTCTTGAATGTTGTGTTGACTTATCGCCTGAGTCAAATAAAACCATTTCTAGCTTCTTTAGAAGGATCGAAAAAGAAATAGACGCAGAACCCCCTGACGTGTACCAACACAACGCAATTTTATGGTCGTTTAGAAATCCAGGTATTACCCGCACGAAAATGAAGTAGATACTCCAGCGCAGTAGACTACTGCAATCATACTGCAAACATGCTTCAAATCTGCTTCGATGTGGGAGCTAATTAGCATATTTGAAACATGCTTCTATCATGCTGCTAATCTACTGCATTAATGCTCCTCCTCTGTAAAACCCTATGTAATTTTTGAAGTAGAATTGCAGTAGGCTATACTGCATTTCTACTGCAAATATGCTCCACACCACTACTGCGTTAATGCTTCTTTGCTACTTCGATACTACTGCGTTTTCGTGCGGGTAGGCCTATCCTTTTTATGTTAAATGAAGTTTGAAATAACTGCTTGCAAACTGGGGTAATCGGTGATATTTTTTGTTGCCGTGACAGGTTTTAGAAAGATCCATTTTCAAAGGTTTAAGGAAATTTTTCACAATACATCTTGCCAAAAGATTAAAACCATCAGATTCCATCAGTGAGGAAGGGTCAGCGAATCCAGCCTCTAAACTCTTTGACTATCCTCGGGCTGTCCATCACTATGACGCGCAATATCGTCTTCACGAGCTGTCACTGAGGGGTATTATTTAGGGGGCGGTGCCGCCATAAGGGAACAACAGGACGTATTGTTAAGTACATCTTGTAGCCAGGGTAATTGGGCGCTACCTGGCAACACAAACATTATATCTTCGCTGTTGTGATGTGTTGAGCCATGTGCTTTTTTTTTCTTGTTTGTGAAAATTGTTTTGAATATCTTGCCATTATGAATCTCCTTGGATCCACAGGTCAGTGTACATAGGGTAAGGTGTGTGGAGAAGACGTTTCTAATGTAATATTAACCTTTGTCGCACCACTGTCAGCGGTCCTATGACATATACATGACTCATATTTTTTTTATTATTTTCTGCGACGTGAAAAGAATGGATTGACCCTTGTAAAAATCTCAATATTTTATTATTATTATTATTATTATTATTATTATTATTATTATTATTATTATTATTATTATCGGTTTTAGACAAGTAAATTTCACCCATTTTGTCATATATCATTTTGTACATAAAATACCCACTAAGAAATACATATATGTAGTCAGCTGGTCTGACGTCATGCAACATTATGTAATAACTGAAAATGTATACCTCGAATTAAGAAATGAAGTTTTATTGTTTTATGTGCCGTTGTCTTGTCTTTTAATGCATAAGACATTATAATGAATTGAAGAGGGAGTAAGGGTGAAGTGGCATGGACGTATTTTACGTGCCATGAACATGTACAATGGTTGTGGTACAGGCTTTTTAGGCTCAGAAGACCTTTGAAAAGCCCATACACGTGGTGACCTGTATGAAAGGAAGTATCGTACATGATAAACTGAGATCGAATGCCCTTGGTTCGAGGGCTACAAAATTGTGGCAGTTTAAAAATGATTTTACAATCGATTCGTTTGCTAAGATAGAGAAAAATGGTGAGAACGAAACAAATAAATAATAAAGTAAAAATTATAATAGTCCGAAAACAAAAGAATGAAAATGTTTTAAAGTGTGTTTAACTATAATAAAAATTAACACTTGCACTAGAAATTATTATACAGGATAATTAATGGTAGGTTAATTCGATACTACTGTACATCTAACAGGATCAAAATAGTTTTCTCTGTAGTATCATTTAGTTTCTAAATCTCAAGTCACATGTAAGTACACCTACTTTCCAGACATATTTCATCCGTCGGACTCTGAACAGGCGATGACCTTATAGAACATGGATGAGAATTCATTTAAACAAAACATCATAAGGTCGCCACCTCATTCAGACACATAATACAAGTAAGCCACTTTCTTCGTGACCCGATTTTTTGTTCGAAGTTAATAAAATCAGCAGGGATTCTTTTTAGGGACGCGCTCTTGTTCGGGACGTCCTTGTTTAGAAATAAACTATTCTGGAAAATTCACAACCAAATGGGGTCATGCACCTGCGTTTAAAGATCGGATAAACAGGGTGGATTTGTATCATTACCAATACAATTTGCAGCTCATTGTCGTTTCTCAGTTATTTCACAAAAATAAATAAATAAATAAATAAATAAATAAATAAATAAATAAATAAATAAAATTAGGCTGAATTTGTTAAGGCAATATGAAAAATGAAAAAAAAAACATTAACAGATATCTGTGAAAGGTTTAAAAGAGAGCTATTGTACCAGTACATAGATAAAGCACCCTCAGACATAGGCTCTATTCCCATAGATTTTAGATCGATCTATCCCGGCGGTGAGTCTCACTAGATTACTTTCAGATAATCCGACTTGAATATCCGTCCCGCCTACTACAAGCTGTAAGGAGGTAATTAACTTTCGTGTCCGCCCGGCTGACAGCTATTTAGCGTGAACCCCCAGGGAGTTAGGTCGATCTAAAGTAGGTCGATCTAATCTATGGAAATGGGGTGATAAATAACAGGGTCACGTGTTGTCACGAGGTGTTACGTCATGGCACGGTTTCTTCTCTTCAATCTTGTGAGATGTTACCGCTGAGTTATGGTGTGATCGTAATTTATGTCCAGAAGCAACATATTACTCTTTCGTTATGATATCTCTAACTTTAGGCTTTTTATTTTGCTCTAAATTGAGAAAGTAGACACCAATTCACTGAAATAGAGTGACTTACGGCTCAAAGCTGTGTCGCTTTCCTTTTTTTAAATATAAATAAAATTAAGATTAGTAAAAAATCATAATAAAACGAGAACAGGCGCTGTATTTTATTCAAAGGTGGATTTCTAAATTTTTACCTTGGGTGTAAAATCTCAAAAGATTGTCCAAATAGTTTAAACTCGAACTCTACACTAAGATTCAAGAAGAGCAGTGATATCGGGGTCCTCAGGTGTATCTGTGTGACGTCAGACCAGGTAGTTACTCCGCGTAGGTGTACCGAAGCGACGAAGGCTAAATCCCCCTTTGTCACGCAAAGCAGGTCCCCTCGTATGACTCAATATAGAAACGGGGGTCACCGTGTCGAGATCGCATCTTAATAACAATTAATGAGGGTGCCGACGTCACTGGGGTCGTATATACAATGCGTGTATTTTTGTGTTGATGGGGTAAGTGTTCAGCTATATAGGAACACAGTCTCGAGGCGGAAGGACGTGGAAGGCTAGCTCAGACTGCAAAGAAATCTGAACCCCTAGCACAGTGTTTCTCTTCCTAACAGAGTTGGTACACAGGGCCTATATAGGTGTCTAGCTGTGGCGAAGAAGGAACGAGGGAGGTTTACAGTTTGAGGACACCGTTGTGGGGAAAGGTTGATCAACTCTTAGTTGTATCGAAGAAGAGGGATAAACTCAAGTGTACATTTCCCACTGTTACCACACACAGTCCTGTGAAAGTTACTTCGGAGAAAGCATATTATAATATACTGTCAGTACTCATATTTGTTAGGGAGAGGGTCTTTTCGGCCATTGACATTGAATGAACCTCTATAGCAAGAGTCAGAGTTGGGATTTATTGTAAACAACAAGTATTTGTACATTGTTTACATCTGGTTAGCTTCAACGTTCTAAACAAGCCGCGTATTGACACTGGCCGTGGATTTTACGATCTTGGCATTCTTTGTGGATAGAATCACTGCAGTGCAGAGAGAGACGGGTCGAGAGCAAGATGAAATCCTGTCAGTTTTTCTCCGTGCGTGTGATTCTTGGTGGATTGATAGGACTGTTGGTAGCGTGCCGTGAATCTGTGGCAGGTAGGTGGCGATAATACTTTCTCTCTCTCTCTCTCTCTCTCTCTCTCTCTCTCTCTCTCTCTCTCTCTTGTACCCAAACACAGACACGTAGATCACAACTGAGCGCCAACACGATGCAAGTGATGAGTGCCATTGGTTATTAGTAGGCAGGGATTTATATGTCAAATATACAATAAATATCCTGATCCTCTTTCAAGAAATAATGTATTACAGTATGCGCGATATATATTTTCATATATTTCTATTTGTATGGGTTGATATGTCC
This sequence comes from Lingula anatina, assembly GCF_001039355.2. Next base: position 20,870 of record NW_019775888.1, read on the forward strand.
CGATCAATATGTGGGTGTGTATTGAACCCCTTTCTTACCTGTTAAGAACAAATCAATCAATATGACAATCCATTCATATCGTTTACAGTCGTTATATAATGTGTAACTATAGACTACAATACTGACAAGAAACGCCCTCTCCACTTAAATAAGTCAATCACGGTGAAGTAAAATACCAGGCTCTCGAACCACGTACCATACAAACGATTATGCTCGAATTCACAGATACCTGTATATATAAAAGTTTATGACATAACACCCCGCGCTGTTGGACGAAAAACAGAGTACATGTATAGGCTGCGATACTTCTATGATATTTCGTGGATTTTATTTGGTGCTGAAAAATACATGTGCATAGAACTTATAAACTTTCTCTAGTCTATTTGCATGGTGACCCCAGAAATTAAACACAGATTTGGGTATTATCTATTGCACATAGCTTCGCTCCGGATGCCATATCGTACGATGCATCTCGTGAGTAACTGAATGCATATTTTTGTATTAAACACACTTCGAGCCTGGCAGGACGTTCTGGAATCCGTTCAGACCGGTTCTAAGTTAAAACCGCCTCAGTTTCAAAGCGCGTCAACCGAGGATGGAGTGAATTCAGCTGTCGTTTGAATGTGGGGTAGTGGGTTCTCTTGGCGTTGGCCGGGGGTTGGGGGGGGGGGGGTAGTCTGCAGGGGCGTAACCAGACCTTTTAAAATTGTACGCACAGATTTTGAAAATTCACAGATACGATTATATTCTGTGAAAAATACACTGAATTTATGGAGAATAATATCATGGTTGGCTCAAAAAATTGTACGCACAGTGCATCCGTGCGTATGCCTGGTTACGCCCCTGGTCTGGGGACGCAGTACAGTAATTTGGGACTTGGACGAATAAGTAAATTGTGTTTGAAGACTAAAATGGGTCTTGCGCTAGTAATCTATTGGTAGACTACGATCATCATAAGAAGTACTTATAAAGTACAGGCATTTTAATGGCAACTTAAAAGTTGTGTTGGAAGACGTACACGGGTCAGGCAGAATATTTTAAGAGGGTAGTGGGGGTGCAGCGAGAGCGTGTCCTTCTCAAATATGCCTTTTTTTTTCATTCTTGAGAAGACGCGCTGATCGAAGGGAACTGATTTTGAAAAATCTGTCCTACACCCTTATTTTCAATACTAGAAAACCTTTGTCATTACAGTGAGTTGTCAGACTGTCATTTTCTCACATATTCCTATATCTTTTGTCCAGTGATTTTACAGATTTCATAGGTCACAAAAGCATGCCGTGCATATATGTAATTAAAACATCCCCTAGAAATTGAATAAGTACTGTCGTGACGGACAGTCAGACTGTACATGTCACAATCTCATATATATCTATCTTGCGATTGTATACACTCTATGGCTAAAGTGCAACACACAAATAAAGAAAGAGAACTTCAGAAAATGAAAAAAAAGCATGTGGGGATTGAATCACCAGATGAACTGAAGCATATTTCTCAATCCGAGCTAAAGAATGGTGTGGGTTCATATTTCATTCAAGGTTCCATGGAGATAACTGCTGACAATATATAATAGGAGCTGGGAACGTATCATATAATGCCCTTTAGCCTAAGACATTATGGTTATAGGGCCTACTGTTACACCAAGTCATGTCATACCGAGACACCAGAACATCATCAGATGGGTAATGCTGTATAATAAAACGCTGTCTCCCCTTCCTTTAAAAGAATCTTGATGAGCTGAAATACGTCTATTTCTCTCTCCCCCCCCCCCCCCCACGTTAATGTTTACTTTCATTTTAAACATCATAAACGCCCATTAACTCACCCATTCGAAAGATAAAGTCATACAAACCCCACGCTTTTTGGATCTCTCATTTTCACTTTTCGCTGAAAAAGAAAATACTCATCGAAACCATGGATGTGTAAATATATGTTAGGGTTTTAATATTGGCTTTCAACATGCCTTTCAGGTTTGTAAATACTCGAATCTCCCCAAGTGTTATCAACACTTGGGACTCACAGTAGACGATAGGATAGTGGAGATCGGTGGGAAATTTGCAAATAAACAGATATGCTGCTCTCTATTCCATTTCCTTTCTTTTCTTTCCGTCCTATAATTGCAGCTCTTTACTACAACCCGAAGTTCTGCAGTAGAGATGCATACACTAAGCGCGAGGGCGGGTGTACCGTGTCTGATATTATTTTTCACCCATCATATCTATAATTGATCTCTCTGATACAGTCACCGCGGTATATAACGAGTCATAGCTTCGACATCACAGTGAACGTTGACTTATAGGCTCCAGTCACTGCCCTCACAGTATATCATACCTGTAACGTCTCACGATTGCATCAAGACACGCCAGGTAGATTGATGTTACATCAAAGACATAGGCCCCATTCCCATAGACATCATCGGTCTAGGTGGATCCACCCAACTCTGCAGGGACTCTCGCTGATTGCAATCAGCTCACCCAAAGAGACGTAAATCTCTACATCTCTTTGGCTTAACTGAATAAAAGCTGCTGATCATGCGAGTACGTTGGAAGCAAAAAGAGGCGTGTCATTCATTCAAGCTGATTGCGCTCAGCGAGAGTCCTCGCAGATTTGGGTCGATCCACGTAGACCGATTGAATGAACTGGAGTGGGGCCTTAATGACTGTGATCAGCATAGCTTCTCCACCTCTGGTATGCGTTCTACCTGATACCATCGATGGTTCGATGTGACTAAGGTGCGCTGTACGACTCACCTGACAATTATAGCCTCCACTTATTTATGTATTCATCTAAACCGCTGAATAAATATGAAATAATATTCAGCGGTGGGCGTTTGTAAGGGTGAGTTAAAGTAAAACTCAATTTGTAAAAGAGACGTCCTTGAAATGTTGTGCGGACAGTATCAAGCTGATAGGCGGTATAATTTGTTGACTATAGAAACGTTGTTTCCCTTAAGTAAATGTGACATTTTTTCAACTCTTAGACACACATATATAGTACATTTCGTCGTTGTTTGGGATCAACATTGAACAAATAAGCACATATGCTAGTATTTGATTGGTGTGTGGTGAATATAAAAACGACTCTGTCCTGGCCGGGTGAGTGTTGTGACTGGGACCACAAAGAGCGTTTACACAGAGTCAAGTGGTTCGACCATAGAACTCAGCCCGATATTTTCTTTGATTTTCAGTCATTTAAGATGAATAAAACAAAGCGTTCTGGATTGTATCGGGATCAGCGCTTTATCTTTCAGCCTGAAACTTAATACTTATCAACGTTATTTGTTTAGTGTGTTCTTATTGTGCTCGACGCACTAGAATCGTTGCAGTTAGTGGCTTAAATCATTTAAACGCGCCGTAGGAAGTTTTCGTTCGAGGGCCGCGTTCTGTTAATACCTTTAGGCACGGCTTTGGGACATTAACTCTAGACTGTATTGCACTCGTCTCGCTACCGTTTGCAGACTTTGCACACTTCGTCCTAGACACGGAAAGCTTTGGTATTGCATTACATCATACGACATCTTGCTCCTGATACCGCCACCGCCATAACTGTGACGTCATACCAAAAATTTGTCCTTATGTTGAGTCTTCCAGGGAGATTATATACAGTGTACACGTAGAACTGAAGATGTGTCTTAAGGGTGAATGGTTAATACAGTATAAACACCTGGCGTAACATCCCTTATAGAAAAAAGTTCTGATACACGTGTCTGTGCTGCATTCATTGTGCCTTTTATTAATCAGATTTTTACATTCACTTTTCTTTTCCAATAAATCCTCAATCCCAATTATCAAATATCCACATAAATTGAGGATATCATTTCTGTTTATTGTTATAAATGAAACGTTCACTTGTTTTTCTTTTACTAAATAACAACCTAGGGTAAACAAACATTGAATTGAATTGTTCCTAATTTAGATATTGAGAAAAACGCAATCTTTACCAACAGCAAACTTTTGTATTTAAAATTTTCTTTTCATTTTGCAATTATGAAACATTCACTTTGTTCTAAGTTGGGAATCAATGGCCGACCCTGGTATTTGTAAACAGGAATATCATAGTACAAAACACGCATGTGAACTTTTATCAATGGGGAAAATAAAATGATTCAGTGTCCGAGGTTGGAATGGAAATTACATACGGCATTATCTTAAAAACCACAAAAACAATTTTGATGTATTGAATTGCTGGCTGTTTAGTTGTGGTTACGGACAGTGGCGATCTTACATATTTTCCGTACATAAACATGTAGATCCGATATCTGACAACGCTGTTTGCGGGCCGCTCTATGGCATTGATAATGTATTTAGATTATAAAGTAAACTTCTTGACGCCCCCCCCCCCCCCCATCCATATAAACTTTTGTAAAATCGAACTTAAAGAAAATCTTGGATCAGAGAATGGCATTGATATCAACGGTGCATGAAAGGTTCTGACTTGCTTTGAATCATCGAAAGTTTGTTTTCTTTCTTTCTTTGTTTATTGTATTATTATTTTTTATTTATTTATTTATTTTATTTTTTTTTTGACATAATGATGATGATTCATCAGCCGCTGTGATATGTGTTATAAGATTTCACTCCGTTCGCTACGAGTTCTGCTGTAACCCAACACCGGGTTCTCTCATTAGGGGTGACTTACCCTTAAGAAACGCTGGTTTACCACCTATTTTAGATCAGGTGTTTGATTGCGTGTTTTATAATGCTCACCGCAATATCTTTAACTTACACCACAAACCGAATGTGATATCAGGGGAAATTAGCTCTATAATGTTACTACTCGTACCACATTGTTCTAGGTATTTGCGGTGGCTTGCTATGATTTTATTTTTCCCCGTAAAAAAAGGTTGGATGTATTTCCTTGTTTTGATGGTCCACTCTTAATTTCGCCGAGGTCGATACTTTCGATAAGCGACAATCATGGCGACATTCAGGGGCTGATTTCAGAGATATTTTCTGACAGTCCTCCAAACTAACCATCTTCCGTTTCGACCGTCTTCCGACAGAAAAAAATTAGATGCCCGTCACTGTCAACTTGAAAATTTCTGACCCAGAAGACGGCTGCCGTCCGCCCCTGACGTTTATTCCTCTTAGTTATCACGTGATCATTAAAATTTCCTTTAAAGAATCTAATGTCTCTTTGTCCTTACCAAATCCTTCTCTTTATGCATACAAATTGCGGGTTGCGTGTTGAAAAATGAGAAGAAATATCAAAAGAATAAGAGGATTTATGTCCTGATATATTGCTTCTTGATCTTAAAACTTCTGCAATGGAGCCGATTGCAGTAGGTGCTCCCTTCGTCTCACTGATTGTGATTGTGTGCATCCTCAACTGCTCAAAGTCGGGCAAGTAGCAGATGAGAGTTCAAAATCTAATTTATGGTAACTCGTGCGTTGATGATGAAATAGCCTACACTGTTATATTTATATTTCAATCACCAAAAGAATTTTATTTTCAAATTGATATATCGTATTACTGCTTTTCAGACAAATCGAGGTGTCCAAGCAGAGTTCGCGACCAGCCGAATGTCTTCCCCTTCCAAAACAAGTGTTACCGTTTCTTCAACGTTGAAAAGACCTGGGAGGACGCTTTGACTGACTGCAGAAGTACCGGTGGAACACTCGCAGCCATATATAACCAAGAGACCCAAAACTTCTTGAATGGCATCCTGAACTCTCTGCAGTCTGCGTGGGGGTCGTTTAATGGCGTCTGGATAGGAGCCAACGACAAAGCAAACGAGGGCTCGTGGTACTGGGTTGATACAGGTGAGAGTAACGAGGAGTAGGGATGGGAAGTGGGGGGGGGGGGGGTAATTTGTATATCCGGTCAGGTAGCAAGCAACTGTGGCTACAGATATTTTCTTCATGTCGTCACGTCTGTGCCGGGGAGTAAGACTTAGTTGTGACGTCACGTCTGTGCCGGGGAGTAAGACTTACTTGTGACGTCAGTGCAAAGCAAAAGTAATGTCGACGGTTAAATTTGAATTTAAAAGATTTTGCAACGTTAATTAAAAAATCCTTAGCCAAACTTACCCGCCCTTTATCAATTTTACGAACTTGAGCATGAATTTTATTATCATTATTCAGGATACACAACACTGGACTCCTTCAAGAATTGGAACCCGGGAGAGCCAGAGGACCACGTCTTTGCGCCATACACTGACTGCGCCGCCATGAAGCGTCCAGACGGGTGGCGCTGGGGGAACTACTTGTGTGAGACGTGGCCGCATACCTACCGGTATATCTGCATGTACGGTAAGTGTCGATCCTATTAGATGGAAGAATAGAAGCCAGTAGACAGTATATAGTCCAATTTTGGAGACATGATATGATAAAGAACCTTCGTATGTGCACAATGTTACTGCTGAATAATAATAATAATAATAATAAGCATGATTTATACGTTTAATAATAGTGAATTTTCATTTTTTTAGATATGCTTCCAACAACCACAACCACCACCACCACTACTACTACCACAACCACCACCCCCAAAACAACAACCATCACAACCACAACCACGCCTACTACAACCACTACAACCAGCACTCGTCCAACCACTCAGCACACTCACCCAGTCTCACCTACTACAATTTCTGCGACGAGATCCAGTCCCACCGCTGCCACCAAGACAGACGTGGAATTTTCCAGCGCCACCACTTCCAGTATCTTCAAACCAGGTACACATGTACTATTGTACATAGATACTTCGTGTTTTGTGTTATCAATTGACATAAAGATAATACCTTGAGCCTACAGTAAATCTGTGTCTCTACAGACTGTATTTTTTTTTTTAGCTCGTTGAGACCTAAAACGTGATATATTGTCTCCCAGTCTGTGCACTGACCTCTACTGGTGACGTTTGTAATAAATCAGATATATCCTAGTAAACAAATTTCAATTTATAAATGATTTTTTTACGTTCAAATTTACTTTTCTTCATAATTTCAGGTGGAGCAAATGCTGGTGCTTTCAAGTCAGACAATAAACAACAAGACGATCACACAGGTGTCTATTGTTCTACTAGCTGAATATAGAACTCATATGAAATGATGTTTATTTGGTTCGAGCACTTTTTAATGATGTGTTTAAATCTTATAATACAGCATGCAGGAATACTTAATGACATAGAAATGAATATAAAATGTGACGTTACATGAACAAACAATAGAGTCATTTTACCTGGAAGTCATTGTCAGTATCAGTGATTATATTACATTTTTAACAATTTCTGGTTAATGCATTTTGTTGTGGTTGCCACCTGTAATATAATTCCTTTTTTAGGTATTTCATATATTTTCTATTTTTCTTGTGTTTCACATTTATAATTTTATTTCCAAATGCGGAAAATACCGAATCCCCTTTTTAATCTATATTATTATGTCTTTAACACCAGGTGTTGTGATCGGCGCTTCATTTGCGGGAATATTCATCTTAGTTTTGGTGCTTCTTATAGTAGTTTATGTATACAGAAGGCGCATAAGGTATTTTTGCTATGTTTTATTGTTTTCTTAACCGATTATTTTCACGTTTACTGTTTAAGAAATTAATGGCGAAAGGATGAGTACTGTTACGGTTTAAATTATGAAAGTGTAAATGTAACCAATGTCTTGACCAGAAAAAAAATTCTCAACAAGAATTTGTTTTGAATAACGTGCCAGCCACCCTTCTCTCTCCTTCTCTCTCTCCTGCTGTAGACCTACCTATAAATTTATTTACTAAATTTACAAATGATCTCAATCTTTAATCTTTCTTTCAGAACACTAAAAGAAAAAGTGGAACATGTTTCTACGCAAAATCATTACAGCAACTATGACGACGAGCTCCACGCCCAATTCGCAAACCCTTTATACCTAGACCAACAACCGCCACAACAGCAGCAACCCGAGCCTCTGTATTCAGAACCCACGCCGCGCCCACCGCAACCGGAAATAGAACCTGCCGGCGCATGTGCGATTTATGCCGTCCCAGATGAGTGCCCGTATGATGTTCTTAAGCCGCCACGCCCCGTTGGAAAAGTGGTTGCTGATGATGACGATTTTACCGAGAAAGAGTCTCCGGTAAATGCGCGCTATATTTCTATGGACCAGGCACGACAGATAAAAGAGGACAGTGAGCTTGATGTCTGAGAACTATAACGACCCAGATCACACGACTTTTGATTAAAATGTTACCAAATGTAATTTCTGTAATTGTCTTTAAGGGAACGCCCAGCTCAGAAGGATTCTGTGCATCTCACAGATTTTTATAGTTTTGACTTATGACTTTGACTTTTATTTAAAAAAAAATAAGAAGCGGAAAGGACATTTCTCCACCGCCAGATCACGATCAATACAATTACACATGTATTATGTACTGTCAGACAAATGCTCGATAATCCTGGGGAATGATACTGTATATAATCTGTAAATAGTTCCAGAGAGAGAGAGAGAGAGAGAGAGAGAGAGAGAGAGAGAGAGAAAGAGAGAGGGTTACAGGGAGGGGGTCAGCTGGTTTGACCAAATGTCCAGGCAAACGCGAGCCACGGACAGATTTTTCACATTCCAAATGCAATGTAAGTTCATGTATAGGCTACTGTCATCATTATCGTGTAAATATACAATTTGATAAAAATGATAATGCTGTGTTTTCGTTCTTTATCCCTTCATCAAAATGAAACTGAAACCACACTGAAATGACACCACACGTCAAGTTAACTTATGTCATAATTTTTCAGCTTGTCTAAGTTTTTCAATTTTTTCCTATGCGAGAACGTTCATATTAAACTGATAGCAACATCGCGCAGGATTTGACTTTAAGGCTATTAAAATGAAAATGCAGGGATAATTGATTGTTCAGTTTGCGTTCATAAGCAGAAAAATTGAATCTCCTCCTCAGCCTGTCACATTAAACTTCCACCGGTGATGTTATCGTTTCCTGGACCTGTCAATTTCACAAACAAACCTCTCCTTGCTGTCACACTCCACCACTGTCCACATGAAGGATTCATCCTTGTCCAGCAGGACACATCCACGGACACTGTTGTCCATGTCAGGTGTCCATTCGTTATAGTCTCTCAGGGACGTGTTATCGGCAAATACAAAAGACGGTTTCTCGGAGACGTCATTCAGGCGGTGCTCGGAGTCCAATCCTGTAAAAAAAAAAGGAACAGTTTTTGGTAACTGATGTTAATTCATCCATCCAGATAAAATGGTGACACAGAAAACGCGTTTTAACTAAGCGCGCTCTGAATATAAGGAATAAAATATTGTTAACTTTTTTCTGACTCTGCTTTCCCGTTTATACCGACCGCCTAGTGGAGGGTAATAACATATGTCATATCACTTGAGGGGTGTAACGACGGTGATGGTGTGACTGACCGCTAACAGTCGTTCCCATTAACTATGAAAAGTTCGTGTATGAACCTTTTTTATAAAATTTCAATCGCTTTTTATATTCAATTTCGTAGAGTATAAATACAAACCGAAAGGAAAAAAAGTTATATCTTTGCGGTTCACGCATTTTTTTCTTTTTGTGATTATCTCCATACCTATATAGTATGAAAAGTTGTATTTCGTCGTTTGGTATATTAATCCAGCTAGTATTTTGTACTCTTCCTTTGTTTTGGTTATGGCCAGCGTGGCATCATAGTACATGCCAGAGCACGTTGTCTTGGCTTCATCATAAACCGCTTCTTCCTTTGAGAGGAAGAGACATTTGTGACCTATTCTTATCCACTCTTTGGGGCATATGCCTGTTAACAGAAAAAAGTTAAATTATGACTTCTCATACATAGGCTAATTCAGTTGTTATTATTTTTCATCTTTTCATATTATTATTATTATTATTATGTTCAATCTTTTAGATTATAAGAAATGGATTCGGACCGTATTCTCAGACATACACAAGACATACGTAGTGTTGCCTTCTTTATCATATTTTCAATACTTAAAAAATTTACAGAATTCTCAGATGTTGGAAAGCACACAACTCTCACCGTTGCAAATAGTTCCAAACAAAGCTTCTCTGATCGTTTCCAAAGCATCAAAATCATCCACGTGGAAGACATGTGTATCAAGAGGATCAGAAGCGATGGCCTCCAGTTCTGCCCGCCTTGGGACGTCCCCTATACCAACAGAAAACATGGTGATGCCTTCCTCTTTTGCTTTCCTTGCCTGAAGCTTTGTTTCAGTGAGATTGTCCGACCAACCGTCCGTGACGACGACTCCAACTCTTGGCACACCTGGTCTGTATCCATCACGATTCCTTATGCTGAACTGATTCTGCAGCATCATCTTTAGACCAATAGCCGTATCGGTGCCACCGCCTTCTTGTGGCATGTTGGCTATTTTAACTAATATGCTCTTTTTATCTGCTTTTGAGTTTAGTACATGAATATTCCTATAGCCAGTGCTGAACGTTAAGATGCCGACCTGGACGTCGTCTCTGCTAATGGTGAACTCCGAGACAATAGCGTATATAAACTGCCGTTGTTTCTCCCAGTCCGTGTCGTTAATGCTGCTCGATGCGTCCACCACAAAAACGATGTCCCCCCGAATGTCACAGTCTGTAAAGCAAAATATTATGAAAAGTGCTCTGTAAATGTATGAGAGGCATTGGTATATCCAGTTATCGTCCCTTTAATTTGAATTACAAGTTCCCCGCCTCCCCGCTAAAGCCTAGATTACATTAACACGGGCGCCGTGCGATGAAATTGTCTGTACGTTTTTTTTTTTATCGTAAGGAGCTACGGATTCCGTGCGATTTTGCACGACCACCGTCTATCTCCGCTCAGACGCTGTACGAAAAGGGTATGACGGGCAGTATACGTGCACCGTACGGGCATCACATTTCAAATGTAATCTAGGCTGAAGTGTGAGAGGGAACAATCACTCTGGCCTAACAGTACCCTAAATGTGTGTGTGTGTGTGTGTGTGTGTGTGTGTGTGTGTGTAGGCCTAGCGTGTTTCAAAACACCCCCATCATTCAATTAAGTGAAAAAAGTCCCACCCCTTCCTAATTACCGCACCTTGATCCGCCATTTTGCTTTAACGAATATTGATGTCAGTCAAATGTTGTATGCCCCTAGCACGTGTTTGTAAGAAAAATGCATTTTTTCGAATGGTTAAATCTACATTTTATTTTAACGCCTCAAAGTATTTTCTTTCTTGGCATTACATAAAAATGAGAAGAAAAAAAACGATGGGCTTATTTTTTCATTTTATACTGAATTTAGAAAACGAGAAGAAATAAAACTACTTACAAGTTAAGTTGATTTTAAACAATTTCAGTTGCAACAGATAAAGAAGTATTGTAATATTAAGTTTTCAATTGTCACTTGCTGCTTCTATAAACACCTCCCTATACTTATCTCTCTCGATCTTCTCTAATATCAAAACGACGTAAAATCGATATCAAACACATTGATAATGTTACAATTCTTCGTTCACATGTGGCTAAAATTTTCTAACAAGTGTCAGTTAAAATCCACTAAAAATACGGGTAAAATCTATTCAGTTTTTGTTTCATTCAAATCGCCAAATTTCATTCAAACTCACAAAAGCAACAACACTCAAAAATCTTACTTTTAGCATCCCCCACCACCAAGCACGCTGTCACAGCTGTCTGCATCAAACGCCAGAAAAGATGCATTTCTCTGGGGCCCCTCCGCACGATAGGGGTTCTACAACACCCAGGATGTGGCCCCACTCCTTATATTGTCGCTATCAGTCTAGCTTTATCACGGAGCGTTGTCCATCAGCTAGTGGTGCCCGCAAAACTATCATTATGAGCACGCTGTATTGACACTAGAACATATTATCACGCAACATAACGCATTATCTCGTTATCGCGCGCCTTATCAGGGGAGCTAACGCGTTATCTCGTTTTGGGGCGAGATTTTAAAAGAAAACACTGTGGTGTGGACTTGGGGGTTCCAGGAAAATAGAGCAAGAATTTCTCCATTCAACATTCATTCACCCTACACAGTAATATCAATCAGGTAACACATGTGATGGTATATGTATATAATATTCAACTTCTAAATTAGTTACCAGTGTTGTTTTAGGTTCACATAGCTCAATTATTTAGATCTTCATGCCAGTGATTATTCTCAAAAAGAGACTACCGGTCGGATTTATGTTTGGCAGCCAACAAGGTACTTCGTAATCTTGCTTAAACATAGATTAAGGTCCCAAATGTTGTATCAACAAGGGCCCGTGGTTTCATTGAGGTGTTGCTGGAACAGTGAGGCTTGGTACATGTAATTTAGGTTCACTTTATTAATGGATCATCTGGATAGCACCAATATGATACATATAATGTATATTATTCTATAGCAAAGTACTTCACAAAATATTCCATATTGAAATGACAGTACTTTTTGCTTACAGAGAATAGTTTTTGTTCATGCCTCCCACTGGCAAAATCCTTGATTGACCTGTGGTCTTAATTTTTCAATCGGCCATACTATCAGATGTAGCAAAATGGAAAATATGCACATGTAGAGAACGGCATGTAGAGAACGGCGCAAGTTCTCTACTAACATGATACACTTGGTGAGGTCATGTCTACGTAATGCAACAGCATCTGGACACATCATGCTCGTGATGCAACGTGAGATATGTATTTGTGGATCTCTATCTGTGTCGATGACCTCGTCGATGGCCTTGTTGCATTGTTATTGGATTTTATTGTGGTTCCAGTGACAGATAAGCGATTTACTATTCGTGGAGCGTCCGGAATGGAGAGCAAGAATGTTGTAGTACCCTGAGAATGTGGGACCTGCCAATTTTTTTTGTGACTTCGATATTGTTGGGAAAATCATAGAAACCCATGAATGTTTTATGTAAAGAGACTAAGCGCGTGTTCTACCGGTTAGGCATGAGGTTTCTACCATTACACAAGAGACAACGTAAGAATTATTTCACCAAAATGAAAACGTTCCGAAATTATCATGAATAGACGATGTTTGTTGCATAATAAAAGTCCAGGGCATTTTTCTTGTTTTATGTATTTGTATATTTCGCTTTCTATTTATCCAGTCGAGAACAATCGGCGTTAATTGAAGCGACGAATTGGAACTCTGAATTAAGATGGGCTGTGCACGCATAATACATTTATTTTCAATCATGAACGAAGAAAACTCATACGCGATTCAGGACGGTTTGACGCAATGCCGTTCACTAGAGATATATCCAGGTCATTGGTGGAGAAAGGGTGAAAAACAAAACCTTCAGGATTTGCGACATTTCTGCGGATTCTGACTCCATAGCTTGCATTGCGTTCATAAACATATTTCTTTATTTCCTTTTCAAAAGGAGATAACAGGCGTTTTTAAGCTTGTCCCATTACATCACCGAAACGCAGTTTCTTTAGATTCTTCTGTTACCCTTTATTTGGAAGAAAAGAACCAAATGCAATCGAGCAAAAGAGTAAATCTGCATTTTGACTGGTAGAACTTTAATTAAACAATTAACAATGACTTAATATGTCTTGATATGCCTTGACATCATTTAATAGCTAACCTGAAAAAGTAGAAATGATACACATTACCCCCAAAGGCATTTCGATAATGTCCTCTCGCGTTTTCTCTTCTTATTGCCCGACCCTTATAGCGCATTCCCATAGATTTTAGATCGATCTATCCCCGTGGGGAGTCTCACTAGATTACCGTCAGATAATCCGGCTTAAATGTCCGTCCCGCCTACTATACAAGCTGTAAGGGGGTAATTAACTTTCGTGCCCGCTCGGCTGACAGCTATTTAGCGTGAACCCCCAGGGAGTTAGGTCAATCTAGTTGAATCGATCTAATCTCTGGGAATGGGGTCTTAGGCATTAACAGCGTTTGTATGACACAAAAATTTGCATTTACTAAATAATCAAAAACAGGCCAAAGTACTAATTACAAAACTCGTCTTATCCCCCTACTGGAATGTTATATGGCAATGCTGACCGTTTTTATACTACATGAAATGTCAGAGGGTCTATCAGTATCTACGGCCAGGGCGAGGCAAGCCTGTATTCGACCAATGCCACAAATGCAAGAACATATATTGTAAGATAATTTGGAAGGAATCCGTTAGAGCCATTATAATAAGCACAAACGGCCGCAAACAATTTCTTCTCGATGTTCTTCAGAAATTCGAAGTCTTTGACGTTAAAAACGAACGTAGCCGACGGTTCTGACGCAATCTTCTTCAGTTCGTCTTCCTTGGCTTCCTCTCCAATTCCGACGGCAAAGAGGGTGATGTTGGACTTCTTTGCCTTCTCGGCCTCCAAGGCTGTTGCGGTACTGTTTTCCGAAAAGCCGTCCGTTATAACGACTCCAACATGCAGCGCATCAGGGCGAGGACCTTTACGGTTGCGAATATTGAAAAGGCCGGAACGCATCATCCGTAGGCCTACGTAAGTTTCTGTTCCTCCACCCGTCTGTTCTATGCCACTTACGGCTCCCAGTACCTGGCTGCTTGTATTGTAATCTTTTAATTGGAAGTTGATTTTGTAGCCCGTGCCAAATGTCAGAGCCGCCACGTGGACTATGTCTGTTCCGACGTGAAAATGTTTAATGACGTCACTGATGAACTCTTTCTGCTTCTTCCAGTCGGCAGAGCTGATACTGCCAGAGGCGTCTATTACAAACGCCAGGTCAATTTTGGCTTCACAACCTGAAATTATGATTAAAATGTTGATAGACTTTCTGACAACAAACTCTCCCTCTCTCTCTCTCTGAATTGAAAATTGGCAAAATGTATTTTATATATGAATATTTACCAGTTAAAACAAAGGATTGATTTAAGTTAAGAAAATGGTGTATTTATATAGCAACAAATTTTGACCCACAAAAGTAATAAATGAGAAAAATTAGATATTTGAATGGCCATGTTTGATGTCACTTACTAGTATCTCACTATATTATTTTTCTTGTATATCCAAATAAAAAGTAAACACAACTTTCCCTTAGGTGCAAGTAAAATATTACCAATTCGAAAATAAAACTATTTACAGTGTTGCATCATTTTAGGTAACGCCATTTAAACCATTAACGATTAACGTCTTATTGCATTGTCTTTAATAAAACTGTTAATTATTATAAAATGGTGAAAAGATATAATGTTTATTAACCGTTTTCTTGCCCATAACCATATCCATAATCGTGTTCATTGCCATAGCTTGGAGTCACGCAAAATGTACCCAGAACCAATGCCAAGACAAATACCATGATTGCTGTAGCAACCGTGCCTGTAGCTGTAAATGGAGAAAGAAGCAACCGATTATTAAAACCTCTAGCAAGTTATTTTTCCCGTAAAATAACCGGAAACAGTAACCGCATTTAGATTTCTGTAGTCAATTATAGTTATTCTGAGGTAGTCAATTATAGTCATTCTGAGGCACCATAACGTTTGCCAATCATTGCAATGATGCATGTCTGATTTTGAATTTTAAAATTCTGAGGTGAAACAACACAACTGGCAAATGACAAAAACTGATTGCCAATGCAAGCACCACGTACCGAGACGATGAAAAATTCCAAGTACATTCAAAGGACCACGTACCTTTCGTATTAGCTTTGATCTGTATTCCGTTTCTCTATCTACTTTCCACAGGTAACCCGTTCAATATTTGCAGCAATAT
Source organism: Lingula anatina (assembly GCF_001039355.2). The sequence goes on from NW_019775888.1 coordinate 36,475, forward strand.
AAGTAACAGAAATATATGCACGTGAGTAGTGTCACGTAAGGCGTCTGATCGGAAAGATGTGTTCACACAACAAGGGTTGAGTTCGATCCAAATGACGCCACATTACAAAACCATTCACACACATGACGTCAGCTAGAGTTGACCTGTGCTGTAGCAATCAGTTTTAGATAGGCTGGTTCTGTGTCCATTTGCAGTTTCAGCGTGAAGTAAAAGAATCGACAATCCTTATTTCAGATCGAACTTGAATCCGCCAAAACGGGGACTAGTGAATTCAGCGTTCCTGAATCTAATTAAATCAACGATAATCCCATGTTTGTTTTTTACAGATAAACCATGGGAGGAAAACTTTTATTACATTACAGTAAACACAGTTGTGGTACAAATACATAAAAGATTGATAAAAGATTGGAATATCAGCTTCATCATACCATTATCAAATTCTGCATGTCTGTGGCGTCGGATTGAGGGCGGCTGTGGTAAGAACTTCATCCTCAATTCCAACTATGTTTATTACAAATCAGATCCCTATAAGGTTTAAATTCAACACTCATTTTTTAAAAAATCAATCAAGTTTTTGATGTGAGAGGTGCATTTATGGGATATTTAGAGTGAGAAATATAATTAACGTGGTGTTTTTAAAAAATCCACAGCTGTAACTGCACATATCTATCAATTAACCAAGGAACCATTCAACTTCGCGGTGATGAGTGTTTAATGAGTATACGACTTAGTTTAGATATTAGCTTTTTGATCATTTGCTCTGTGCCTAGCGAACGCTTACACGCATCCCTGCACTTCCATTAGTGTCGATCTTTCCAAAGTTTCTACCATGTCTTTTGAAAGGAAGGACAGGACAGATTAGTTTCAAAGAAATCCAAATCATTTTCGCCAACAATGTTTCCAAGTACCACTTTCAAGTTATTCATTAACGCATTTAAACGTGTGTTTATTTCTTCCAAGTGATCACTTGTTCGTTCAGTTGATCTTCAATTCATCAACAGTCAGCCAGTGCTACATTCTTATGCACTTACCACACGCTAATTTATTTCTTTATCTATTTTTTCATTACAAAATGAGATAATGTCAACGCGTTCCCACAGATTGGGGTGAGGTAAATATATTATTAATAGTAGTCTTGTGATTAAAAAAAATTAAAAAAAACGGCTCCGTGCTATAGCATAAAACATGGGCAAGTTGTCACGGGCATTGATAGATATGAGCTGTGGGATGTATACTTGATTACACTCAACAAACTAGACGTGACTTCTTCGAGTTCACATCGAAGCTAATTTTAATTTATACCGTCAAGGTGTTGATGACGACGTCAGCGGACAGGGTTGTTTCTTGTGAGATTTAAAGGCATGAGGTGAGATGGGAATCTTTTTATTTGAAAAGTTATTGTCCTATGACGTCAAATCAAAATCATTCTCTACTACCATGCATGCCAAAGATGATTTCAATAAAACACGCAAACATTTTATCGAAAAAACTGAGACAAGGAAATAAAATGAAGACAAATAAATCTCACTTACTTTCTTCAACTTATTGGTTCATTTTGAATCGTAAAACTCGGGCGATTTCTTGAACATAGATCATGTACATTATACAGTGGAGCATTATACGTGGTCTCAGTTATAGGTGAATACAGCCGTTTAGAGTCAGGACCAATCTTATATCTCTCTGGAATGCACATGCATATGGTGTTTTTTTTTTTTTTTTTTTTTTTTTTTTTTTTTTTTTTTTTTTTTTTTTTTAAAGCTTACATGGCATTGAAAATATGTCAACGCTTATGGATGAATTCTTTACGCCACGACTTTTGACATTTCTATCAGGGACAGTACCGGTATGATTGAATCTTTTCATTTTGCTTATTGTATTTATCAACTGATTTATCATTTCACACTATTTTATATTTATTTATTTATTTATTTATTTATTCGTTTATTTATTCAATTTTGTCAAATGGGGCAGGATAGTTCTAATCACGATCTATTTCTACTAATGCAAGTCTACTGACCAAATGTACAAAACAATCGAGTGCAAGGGTTATTAAAAAAAAGAACTTAAATATTTAATTTTAAAATAGTTTTATAGTTGTACTATAGTAAATATACTTATAATTTGAATGAATTTACTGTTAACTTATTTATTTATTGCGTTTCATTATACATATTAATCATACGCGAAGTAGGCGCATATTTGAAACTAGTTTTACATTCTCTATGTTACAAGCAAACTATAACCCTGTGAACGGAGGCTGTACTCAATATTCTATGTCATATTTGCATTTCATAAAAAAACACGTTTATTCTTTCATTATATATATTTATTACAAAAAAAGTGAAAACCAGTGTCTTGGACACATGAAAACGTCCACGTGTTCCTGGAAAAGGCACATGTCCAGTAAAAAGTTTCGATTTTAAAGTCGTCAGAGCGTGCTGTCCACGTGGCCCCGTGTCAGTTTACAGCTTCCTTTTCAAACTGGAAAGAAAAAATAACAAAATAGAATAAAACAAAAAAAAATAACAGATTGCTTTTTGATGAATAAATATTGGCCAAGTTCACTTTTTGGCATTCCTTGTTTTTTTTTTATGTTTTGCCTTTTTTTTTCTACATTTGATCGTATTATGCATAACGCAAGTCCGACATAAATAAGAAAAAATTAAGTCTCTGTATCTGAAAAGAGCAATCAAAAGTTGAAAAGTATATAATCAATCTTAAATTTTTGTGTATCTATAAAACTGCACACATGTAATATCTAATATTTCTAAAAACAAAATAGTGATAGACAAACACTCGGAACAACTAGATACCACACCGCACAAAATTTACCTTAAAATCCACATGTTAGTATCTTCGTCCTCTGTAAAGAAATACTCGTGAAAACCCTCTCCGTCCTCTTCGTTGTCTTTGGGGTCCAGTAAAAGTACTCTGAACGCCTCCTCCGAACCCTCCTCCGACACCATTAGCGCTGACGCCGACACCGCCACCGAAACCGCCACTGACGGAACCGAATGGGGTGTCGACCGCAAATCCACCGCCGCCTCCGCCGCCCCCTCCCCCGGGGCCGATTCCACCGCCAAACCCACCGCCAGCCCCTCCGCTGAAGCCGTTCAAGTCGACTCTGTTAAAGCGAGTTGTTGTTTGTCCTAAAACTGCTCCTAAGAGCAAGAGAAGAAGAACGGCGTGTCTAAGCATTGTTTGCACCGACTTCCGCACGGCTCAACCGATCTGTGGGATCGCTCGGCAAAAGCGCGTATGCGGGTGCGCGGCCTCTCGTACTTATAGGCATCTAAAATCGCGTGATCGCACCCATGTGTTTGGAAAAGATTCCTCGCCTGTCAACTATCGATCAAGACTTAAAATACATTTTATCGTCCATCTTTGGTGCTATGTTGTAATACAGTCCATGCTGTCAATGGTAGTGCTAGTCCCGTTCACGCAGAATAGGAGGAAGTAAAAATACGATTTGTTATACTCTGTAAATTTGTCAACGTCGCGAGAAAACTGTTTCCTCTTGAATGCGACTGCCATCATAAATAACGTTGACAACCGAAACGAGCCCTTAGGAGTTCATCCTCTTGTTTTGAGTAACATTGCCTCTTTAAGCCAGTTCATGCTTGTTCGTGGGAGCATGTGTGTACGTGCTTGTGTGTGTGCGTGTACGAGGTTGCGCTCACATGTACATGTACGTGTATGCTTTTTTTAAAGAGGAAACTTTGTTCATGGAGTTTAAAGGCATGAGGAATTTGATCTGCACATTTCGTATAATTGTCTTGTTTTACTTTCTCCTTTTATTGTATCTCTTGTATTTTATATTGACTGAATTTTTGAGCGCACATCACGACACATGTACGTGAAAAAATACACGGGTTATTATCCGGATATCTGTCCCAGCTTATTCCTGCCAGCTTTGCTTATATATATATATATATATATATATATATATATATATATATATATATATATATAATGTCATTTATTTTGATGTTCATAACTCATATTGTTTCAACTGAATATCCACATTTATAAATTCCCCATTCATACCTTAAGCTTCGACCTAAAGTTATTTGGTCTGTTAACGACTTTTGTGTTATACTGTGGCGCAAACGGGAGTTCCTCAGCACAAGCTATTGCATAATGATGATTTTGTATAAGATGGATTCTCTATTACTATGTCATCATCACAGTTTGCATACTTTACACGTCTTAATTCTACCTTGTCCAACTTAAACGCAAAATATAAAGTTTCTTTTAAATACGAAAAATAATTTTCAGGATACCCATGTCTCTGTGTATGTGCAGTGCTATTTTAACCTGGGGTGAACTATAAAAGCACAAACCGCCACCAAAACAAGTTAAAGACCAATTTATGAACATATGAAAGGAGGTCATAATAAAGCAGATATCTTAATCACATCTTTCCCTCCTGAATTATTGGTCTTTTGCAGCTAGATGACTAGATGTTGACTTAATTTAATCGCTGAAGAGCTTGCTCTCCAGTAAACAAAAGAAGTGAACATGAAGTCATCCAGCTGAAAAAGGCCTGTTGTCTAGAGAAAAATATATATTGTAGTTTGGATATAAACTCACGCGAGCTTTATCTAGGGGCAAATATATCGAGAAACAACCGCAAGTTGAGGAAATATCTTGATTGTTTTCTGTTAACTTCTGACTGATGTTATTAAGTGTGCGTTTCAAGCTGACATTTTTCACCAAAGTAAGCCCCTCTTCGCGTGACGGAAACTCATAACGAGACCATGGCACGTGACCCATGGATATTTGTGATTCGTCACGCGGGGTAAACATATATTTTAGGATTCGTGTGCAGAATGAAATTCACAGCCACTGTGAGGCAACTTTCTGCGTTGTATTTTAATGATATCAAGAAAAAACCCTTAATCCCATTAATTCCGAGAATTTTACATGGGCTTTGTTCATTAACAACAAGTGGTATTCATCGCATTTCAAAAACTGCTCTTCCTTGCCCCCCCCCCCACCCCTCCATAAAAAAAATAGAGATGGGGTCCATGAAGTTAAGGCTTTGACGCGATTAAAAGGATAAAAGGTGGACACCACCCGCACGAAAATGAAGTAGATACTCCAGCGCAGTAGACTACTGCAATCATACTGCAAACATGCTTCAAATCTGCTTCGATGTGGGAGCTAATTAGCATATTTGAAACATGCTTCTATCATGCTGCTAATCTACTGCATTTATGCTCCTCCTCTATACAACCCTATGTAATTTTTGAAGTAGAATTGCAGTAGGCTATACTGCATTTCTACTGCAAATATGCTCCACACCACTACTGCGTTACTGCTTCTTTGCTACTTCGATACTACTGCATTTTCTTGCGGGCATGCTTCAATATATATTCCAGGTGGCAGAGCCTCTCAAAGGTATGCCTCGAATGCAATTTGAACTTAGGCGTTTTGAAAGAGCCCTGTTGTTTGTTGAATGGACATGTCGACGTCCAAAATAACGCTCGCAACCCTCGCTCACCGGTAGACTAAGCTGTATGACCTTAACAAAAAAAAACCACAACACGGTCTGTTGTCCACAACTCTGGATTCCTGGAGTAATTATAGCCTACATAAAATGACAGTCGCAGTATTTGGAGTGAATATGCTGTGCACTCTGTGGACTCGTAATAAGATGCGAGTTCAGGGCAACATTCTCTTTGGATAAAAATATGGCATGTTATTTTTTGAGCCCATGCACATGCGTGCACATTTGACTTGTCAGAGTAAGAATAGCATTTTTCCATTGCCTTTTCATAATTTAGGCAAATGATATGGGCCAATATCAATCAAGTGACTTTACATTGTCATTAACTGTTAACTTTTTGTGCATTTTCACGTAAGATAGAATCGCTGGCATTCCGACTGCATGCGAAAAATAAGTTTTATCTTGAAACAATAGAAACCTGCACGAAAACAGCGCCCCTATTAAAGTGCGCTTACATTACAATGTTTCCAATGTCGCCATTCTCGCTAGAACAATATTTTTAAGGAACATTGGCATCTGTTATAAGCTGACTCTTGCCACATCTGAATCAAGCGGCGTCTTCTTGAAACACCGCTCAGGATGAAAAGGGCGCACGTTTTCGTCCTTGCTCTTCTTATAACCGTAGCCTTAGCCCAGCAGGGGAGAGGACGGGGCAGGGGCAGGGGAAGAGGCAGAGGCAGGGGCAGAGGAATAGGAGGGAATGCTGTGGCAAGCGGGAGTGGATTTGGCGCTGGATTCGGTAGTGGTTCAAATGGCTTTGGTGGCGGCGGCGGTGGCGGCGGCGGCAGTGCACAGGCCGGATCAAATGGAGCGTCGGCAACTGGTGGCGGAGCTGGATTTGGGTTTGGGGGCGGAGCAAATGGAGGAGGAGGAGGGGGTTTTGGCGGTGGAGGAGCCTTGGCCATCGGGTCGGATGGGTCAGTTGCTGTTGGTTTCGGTTTTGGGGGTGGATTCGGCTTTGGAGGACCGGGAGGGGGAGGTGGCGGCGGCGGAGGAGGAGGAGGGACGGCCATCGTCCGCGGTAAACGAAGATAAATACAAATCATCAGTGGTTCTTTGAGGTAAGTTATAATAGTCGCACTGTTGTGATTATGTAGGTATAGGCATTGTGCGCAAAATGTAGCAATATTCAAATGAAAATAAACAAAAAAAAAAACGACCAATAAAAGGAATGACAAATGACAATACACTTAGTTACAAAAGCAACTTAGAGAATTCGACCACCAGATGGATGACGGTTTCACATGACAGGCTCTTTTTAGCTAAATGATTAAACGGTCTTATGCTGCTTGTTACTTTTGCATCTCTTCTAACCAGCTCTGCTTATCTTCCGTCATGTTTTTTTAACGCTCTTCATATATTTACTAAACAATTGTGTCGAATATGCGGACTCTGAATCCATGGCCGCATTCAGAACAACGTATCCGCCGATTAACTGGTGCGCTAATCAACTGAACCCACTTAAAAGCGATGCCGAATAATCCCTTAATGGTTTCCCTACCTATCTCACTCGCCAGCCCTGCAGGGGCCTACCTATTAAACCTCGGAGCCGAAACTTAATACTTTCAGTGGCTCGGCCCCTGCAGGCCTGTCGCGTGTAGGAGGCGGGGAGATTATAAAGGGATTATCCGACATGGCTTTCAAGTGGGGTTAGCCATATTTGATCCGCGGGCTAGTTAGTCTGCGGATAATGTTTTCTGAATGGGACCCAAGGTGACCGTTTCAATTCCTCCCAAACTAGCGTCATCTTATGAATCTCAATTATGACGAAGCTCTTTAAACATTCTTATTGTCATCAACATTTTATATGCGTTGATATATTGTTTTTTTTTTCTTCTTTCAGCGCAGAGAAGAACTCTTGAATCCACTGCGTTCCTGGCTCTTAAAGACATCTTTACTTGTCATTCGGCTATAAACATGAAATACTAGAACTTCAGCAATTTATATTACAATTTAATATGCAATGACTGTCAGTAAAATGCGATACAGACAATGGAGTTATACATACAACACATGGAGCGCGTCCGCTACTAGAATCAGGGTATTTGAGTCAGGGATGTTTACATACACTGTAACTCAAACATATCTCTTTGATTGCGACGCATCAGTCATTTTACATGAAACTACCTTCATTTCATTGTACACTCAGGTGGAATCTTTCTGGTGTCGATAAAGATAAAACAAATCCGTGTTTGTCTTTTCTGTTTTTGTTTAAAATGATAATAATAATAATAAGTGGTCACATTTGAAATTCTAGACATTCGTCAAGCAGGATTTCTTCCTTTTGCTACGGCATGACTTTAATTTGTTTATACAAACGAGCTTTAACATATGAAATACAGTAAAATTATAACGACGGAAAATTATTTTAGTTTTTCTTTCCGTATTTATGCTGTCATGGCGGATACAGTATTTTTCACAAGGGGCTTAGTTTCACGCAGGGACTCGTTATATGTACAGAAAATAATCGTCTGGCCAAGCTGGGCATGTTTGCATCAAAAAGTATCTCTGAACCTAAAGTAGCGCGTGGTTTCTTTTTCCCTCCCTCCCTCCATCGTCGCCCTTCAAATCTAGATAGGCCTACATACCTGATTGCTAAAACATTTGCACAATAATAACAATAATAATTAATATATGGACAGATTTGACAGCAAAAGGAAATAGAAACCGTTACTCCCATGTTAATACAGTGAGGTCACGAAAACAGTATGAAGTCATCAATTGGTCAGTTACAGGCGTTCCTCTTTACCTATATGTCCAAGTACAGTTCTGAACATCTATTTTCTTTCAATACCTTTCGTAGCTATTATTAAATCCGTTTATTTTGCCATCATATAAATTTTTTGTTTTTCAATTCATTATCTCATATTTTCTTCTACCTTAAAATTAAGTATCCTGGTTATTCGTTTTAAACACGAAATATCCAACTCGTTTCTTAATGATATTCCATCACGAGTCTTCTGGACGGTAAGAAACGCTGTAGGCTTATTTAAAGTGACTTTGGAATTAGTAATCCAAATAATGAAATAACTTTTGAAATCGAAATTCAAACTTAATGTGGTTATATTTCTTTGCATTAACATAGAGAGAGAAGATATTATATCGTAAGCGAATGCACAAAAGGATTGGCGATTATGTAAAATATAAATGGAAATTTACAATATACAAAACAAGAGAGAGGAGCAATATACATGGGTCAAAGAACGCTGGTAATGAAACCACCAGTACAGCGTACATGTACTAAATTAAGAAATAATCACATTTACAATAAAAAAGGCCTTAAACATTTAAAATAATGAGAAAATTTAATCTTTTACTGGATCTTACTTGAAACGGAGATCACGACGTTTCGGCCTTGTCACAAGACACCCCGTGCAGACTGTCTCCACGTGACAACTCAATTCACCTGAAGAAGGCTTTGAGCTGATCGAGCCTGAGTTTCCTTTTCAAATAGGATCCAATATAAGATTTAATTTTTTCAATATCTTAGTACAATACAACAGGATTTAGTCACTTCCTACCCTCTACCATGGCGCCAAGAGAATTTTCACTAGATATTTATAACTATTTATAACTAAAATACGCTGCCAGGAAATGTTTCAGCGTAGATTCTTAACAAACAAACAAATAAATGAATAATAACAATGTTATTTGTCAACAATCCCAGCTAAAGCGCGTGTGCAACGGACTACAATACCACAATCAGGTCTGCAATCATACAGGTTATTATTCAATTTAAAGAGCAATGAAGATATAACTATTTGACTTTGCCTTTAATCTCCCTTATAATAGATTCTTTGCGGTCAAGAACCGCACGTACTCTTGTAATACCACCGTCGTCAGTCGACACTACAGGGAAATATGGATACAAAATTATTGCATTTTTAATGTGTTTTTTAATATTATGAAGGGAATTACCACTATCGTGGTTTGTGAAACCTTTTTAAGGTTCCGCAAAATGCATCTTTCAAACATTCATCGACAAGGGCTAACGATGGGCGTTGCAGATATTCAACGATGTCATAACTTGTGCTTGAAAAAAAGCATTTTCTTATTTTGAATTAGTTTAAATCACCCACAAAAGTGTCCAATCACTTTCCAGCTTTCCACGGAAATACGGAAATAACCCTGGGGAATACTAGAAGACACGTCACCCGCCACGACAATATATCACCGGCTGATGATTTTCGTGCTCCTGGTCAATAACTGGCAATGACCACAGTGAACCGCTATACCCCGTCGGCACGCAACCTCCCCCCTCAGCTGTCTATAAAATGACCGCCCGTCGCTTACAACCGCCGAGAACACTCTTGGCTCCATCTGTACTTTGCCCACGAGGCAATACCGTCTGCAGCGCTTTTAATACCGTGTGTACCCATTCGAGTTTCTGTTAGAACTCTTCTGCTACGATCACCAAAACTATGTGGAAACAACTTCTGATTCTCGGCCTGGTGGTTACCGGGATCTTCGCTCAGGGCTATAAACGTCAGAGAGGTTTGTTTAACCGTCTTGGCGGCAGAAGAAGGAACAACTTTTTGCTAGGCGGCGGCGGTGGAGGAGGAGGTGGGGGCGGAGGAGGAGGTAGTAATGGAGGATTTGGTTTCGGCTCCGGCTTTGGAAGCGGCTTCGGCAACAGTGGCGGCGGCGGAGGAGGAGGCGGCGGTGGTGGTGGCGGTGGTGGCGCCGGAAACGGATACGGATTCGGGGCTGGATTTGGAAGTGGTTATGGTTCCAGTGGCGGCGGCGGCGGTGGTGGTGGCGGTGGCGGAGGCGGCGGTGGCGCCGGAAATGGATACGGCTTCGGGGCCGGATTTGGAAGTGGTTATGGTGGTTCCAGCGGTGGTGGCGGCGGCGGTGGTGGCGGAGGCGGAGGCGGTGGCGGCAGTAACGGAGGTTCCGGATTCGGCGCCGGATTTGGCTACGGCTCCGGCAGAGGGTACAATGCCAGATATGGACGCCGCTACTGAGGTTGTTTAATACGCTGATGCTTAAGATGCAATACCAATTAGGTAAGTAGCCTTCAGTTCATTTAGTTATTTGTATTTCATTCGTCTTATAGCTTAAATTCCTCAATTTAGTTTTTTAGCTTTATTATATAATTACAATGCAAAAACCTTACAGTGTTTTCATTTTCATGCACTTTTCAATATTTTCTGGAATAAATATATACAGGGATGTTCTTTTTCATTAGCAAATTACATGTTAAAAGGAATCGCAGTATTCTGCTTTCTGTCACCATATCTGCGTGCAATATTTTTGAATCGCATATTGGCAGATAACGCTGAAGAACAATTTTCTTTACACTGACACTACGTGGAGAGATCAATAGAAAGATCATAAAAGATCAATAAAAAGTTTTCATTTCATTTCAGAATTGGATTTGGACAATGGCGAAAGTAAACACCTGGAAAGCTGAAACGAATCTCTTAACCGCTCAGGATTTTCAGTAGCCATAAAATGACCAAACGATTAACATGTGTTCATTATATTTAGTTACATGACAATACAGCAGCCGATGAAAATGTTGAATGACTTTGGTGAACGTAAACATCAATTTTTATGTATTATGATCGCGCGAGAATGAAAAACATTTGATTGACGCCATTTTGTTCATTTTTGCTGAGCAATGGCGTGCTGCATTTTTCCTACGATAATGCAATAATGTTGCCGATTTCGAGATCGTATTTGTATATGTACTTTTCACTTAAAGAAAATCTTTATATCAAGACTGAATAAATTTTTGTACAATTTCTGTGTTTTGTGGAGTTATGGACGTCGCAGTAGATTTTAAATCCCGCGACTAGTATTTTGTTGTAATAACGTGCAAGTACTTTTTTAAAAATTTAATTACAAAGAAAAAAAACGAAAAAAAAAAAGATTTTCACTATTTTTAATCAAATTATTCTTCTTTCTAAACAACCATGTAACTTTTTTGTAAGAACAATTTTAGCTAGTTTTTGACAGTTTGCTATATTGTCTGGCAAATTACCATCGCTAAACGGGATATTGTTATTTCGGTAAGCATTTGGAAAAGAATTTAGCAAACTACGCCCCATGGAAATGAAAGCGATCAGGCTGGTTGTGTCTTTTGATTTGCAGTATTTTTGACGTTTTTAAAAAATTTGTACTTTCATAGATTTGATCTCCTCATATAAGAGATACTTTAAACAAGAAACCACTTTGAGAGGTTTTCTCACAAAAATACGAAAATTGTATTCTCTCGTGCCTTCGTCAATTTTGTAGCACTTGTCGATTATGGAGGTTTCTAGTTCCGTGTCTAGCCCACCATACGAATAGTCGTTTTAAAGATCAGGTTTCATTCATGCGTTTTTTATACAGTTCTTGCATTATCAACCTGCGTAAAGCATTAGTTGATAGTGGGTGGATAAGTGGGTGGCGCATACTTCCATTACTAAAATAAAATTATTATTTGCAATTGGTTATTTACACGGGTTATCTAAAAAGAAAATGGGAGGATGTAATTATCAGATAACGACAACTCCCTACACTGCGTTGTGCTATTTCTTTATAATGGCGGGAGAGAAAAGATGTTATAAATTCTTTGAATATTCTTCTATTAGATTTTAACCCTCAAAACATTAACGAAATGATTTAAAACAGTAAGAGCGAAATACAATTTTCCGAAAATTATTTAATAAGTCTTGTCAAACTAATGACTCATGGTCAGCTAAGATTTCATAGATGCATATGTAGGAAATCATTCTTGGTGCGGCATTTAGTTTTCTCTTCATGGGATGACAGCCTCTTCTCTTCTCTTGCCGATAAGATGGAACTGTGGAAGAGGCTCTGGAAGGAGAAGTGACATGTTTTAGTTATATCTTTGTATGCGTTTAATTTCATAGCATTTCGTAGCATAAATTAAAGCCTATCGCACGCTCGAAGAAAATCAAACTAATTAGATATTTACACATACAAATTAAGGCATGTGATTCAGTAAATGAGGTTTTATAGCAAATTTACCTAATTTAAAAAAATGTCCAAGTTGAATCAGCTACACTGTAAAAACAGTGTTTAGCTCCTAAAGACATTTCTAAATGCGTTAAGGTGCTTAACGTGTGTTGTATGTGTTTAAATGTTAAAAACTGTTTTTACAGTGTAGATGATTTAACTGAACAGGTGATGTTTGTGTGAATAAATGTGAACTAACCGTCGCTGCATTCAATCCCGACGTCTTCATAGTGTGAACAACCAGGATATCCCCATTTAGCTGGCAGGGGACACTGAACGATTGATTGCTCACTTCCATCACAATTTAGACCCCTCAGCCACACGGGATAACTTAAAGACATTTGTCCAAGTTTTGCACTTGTAAAGAACCGCGTGACGTTCTTAAACCCAAGCTGACGACAGAGAACCTGTGCATCATTTATGTCCATGTAGTCATCACAAAGTGACCCCCAACCACTGTTGTGCCACACGCTTACCACACCAGAGTACACGTGACCGAAGCGACTTGTATTTGTAGGTGCAGTCAGTTGAACAATAGTTCCTGCAAAATCAAGTTAATGTGACTAAAGTGTGTCAGTAGAATAATGAATGTTGTCCTAAACATATGAATTCTGTAGCTGTTATTTTCTCTAAACAAAACTGCTTTGACCAAATACTGGAAGTATTTTAATAACATCGTCATTAACATAATAATAATGAGAGAGAGACAGAGAGAGTCTGATAGTGTATTCCCATAGCTTTTAGATCGATCTATCCCCGCGGTAAGTCTCACTAGATTACTGTCAGATAATCCGGCTTAAATGTCCGTCCCGCCTACTACAATCTGTAAGGGGGTAATTAACTTTTGTGTCAACTCGGCTGACAGCTATTTAGCGTGAACCCCCAGGGAGTTAGGTCGATCTAAAGTAGATCGATCTAAGCTCTGGGAATGGGGTCTGAGAGTCCATGCTAAAACTTATTGAGGGTAGTTTTGAATACAGGTTAAATTCATAATAATGTAGGCACATGTATAAACAGTAAACGTTACACACCAACTGTACTGCATTTTTTACACAAATAATAAATGTAGAAGAGAAATATCATAAGTACCACAGTTCATCTCATCTTCGGGCATTTCACTTCTGGACCCTCCGCAGTCCGGGATTTGGTCACAGTATAGACGACGAGGAAGACACATGTCGTCTTTAGAGCAGCGAAAGTAACCACTGGGACAATCACCTAAATTGAATGCAAATACGATATATGATATTTCTGCCCTGAATTTTAGAGTGTCCTCAATGTGACATTTCATAAAGACAAGTAAAACAACTAAATGCTGATATTTCATTTTTTGCATCTTTACATGTACGTACAATATTTATTATTTATTCCTTTAATATCCATGAACAAAACTACCATCTTACCACACATCCGTTCATCAGAACCGTCTCCACAGTTATCATTCCCGTTGCAAATGTAAGATTTATGCACACACCGGCCATTGTCACAAGCAAATTGATCCCCACTGCACTTAGCTGTTATATTCGACGGCAAAAAAAAATATTTGAAAAAAGTTAACCATGAAAAAGCATTATACTATGGCAGACAGCAATAAGCTTTTTTTTGTGGGAGATACCAAAATATACAGTGTGTATTTCTAAAGTGGTACTTAGCAGTTCTTATTAGTAGGTCACCAGTGCAGGGTATAAGTGGTCACCAGCGCGGATCCAGGATAATTTGAAGGGGGGTCCGCAGTTGCGAAGCCGACCCCCCCACCCCCACCCCTTGGCGTGGGGTTTAAGAGGGCGAACGGTGCCATTTAGTACGGTTGAGAACTGTAATCCAACTAGTCAAAATTCTAATTTCAAGAAGGGACCATCGGTGTGATTTTTTTCAGAAAGCAAAGGGGGGGGTCAGGACCCCCTGACACCTCCCCTCTAAATCTGCCATTGCAGTGTATGGGATTTATTACCCCCGCTTTAATAGGCTTGGGCCTTTCAGCCTTTTTAAATCAAATAAAGCTACGGAACAGTCTAAACTACGTTATCTTTCACCATTCTTTTCATTTTATTTATTTATTGTAAATATATCTTTCTGTTAAGAAACGTGTTCGTGTATACACTATTTCTAAATTTTTCCAAAAGAGTATTGAATCTACGACTTTAATAATTTCCAACTAAGACAAAATGACAGAATCCGCTCATTATGACTTCATGTTCTACTTTCAAGTTATAGTATAACTGGGGATTTTTATTCATTTGTGTCCTTCATGGTGATCAATTATAAATTTGTTAAAATATCAGTAATTTATAGAGAAAAACTACATATCTAAAAAACAGGCATTTAAAATAAAAAGCAGACTCACCCGAGAGCAATACCGTTTTTGTGATAATAATCAGAGAACTTTGAAAAAATGTATCTATAATTTCCAAAATATTCCGTCATTTTAGTAAGAGAGCATATACATGTATATAAATAACCAAGTCCAGTTTCTCTTTATAGATTTTAGTGTAATCTTAAATCACTGCATATTTCTTATAAGAACTACATATTTTAAATGTTCTTGTGTTATCATATTCAATATAAAATGGTACTAAATTCCAAAATAAATAAATAAAATAATAAAAAACGCAAACCTCTGACCATGCACTGAACAGAAAATGCGTTGTGCTTCCTCCAACCATCACAACACCGGTACCGTGTTGTGTAAGTCACTCTGAAAGTATACAATTATTTTACATCAAGGAAAAAAACGTATACTCCTACCATACACTGAAAAGAAAATGCGAACGGAACAGTCCGTGTAATTTGAATGTGGTGAAACGTTTCTGCCACAATCGCCACATCAAAGGTACGGGAGGACAAAAACATTTTTCTAAGAACAAATACCCCATTCACACTACAGTTGCAAAAATGCGCATTTCTGTAATTCGGATTTTTCGTGAGGAATCCAATTCGGAATTGCGTTCACACTCGCGAAGCAAATCCGAATCCCACGTTGAAAATTTCAGGTTTAACTTCCTGTTTTGAACACTCGCGCATGCGCCGCACAGAAAAACTCAAAATACCAACAAAAAAGTCTGACGGCAAATGTATCTCAAAAAGACATTCCAGCATTCTTGGGAAGCATAAGATGGCAAAATAAGTTTGTTTCCTCATGTTGTAGTGAATGGTGACCTCCAAATACGTTTGGTGCAATCGCTAAAGTAATAAACAAGCGTTCATAGATACCCGCACTTATCTGCACACATGCGCAGTTAGGTCTGTACAGGTGTCGATTCCGGTAAGTTATCCGGATCGCGCTTAGAAATCCACCTCGCTTGCAGGATTTTGAAAATGCGCATTACAAAAATCCTCTTGCGTTCACACTACTGCACTTATTCGAATTGTGACCTAATTCGCAATTTATCCGGATAACTGAGCGTAGTGTGAACGGGGTAAAAGAAGAGACTGCCCAACTCTAGTTTTATGGATAGCTTCATATGGCGCATAATGTTGCGTGGTGAAAAAATCAGACAGGAAAAGATTAGAAAGTTTTGGATTATGGTGCTATCGGCGTGTTCTTAGAATCAGCTGGGTTACGTAATGTACAAGGACCACGAATGATGAAGTGCTGAGACGGTGCAGATGCGAAAAAAAAAAAGACTGCTTGACTTTCTGAGTGAGAGAAAGCTGTCTTTGTGGGACAAATTTGAGAGGCCAGCAAGTGGACAAACCATTACTTTTGGGGACAGTATACGGATCTCCAGGACGCGGCAGAAGCGACACAGCGGCGATCTGACGGACCTCTGTGGGTCCATGATTCAAGCGGATAGAATGGCTCAAAACCGTGACCAGTGGAGTTTTTTACTGGGGGGGGGG
>NW_019775888.1:52994-65520 GCF_001039355.2 Lingula anatina
GTGTGGGGGTGGGGGGGGGGGGGGGGGGGGGAGGGGGCACGGTGGGTTTGCACCGACCCAGTTTTTGATGACGGGAACGTAATGTCCATGCCGAATGAAGAATACGATATGGTGGAAGCGGAAACGTTTATATACATGTACAGCTACTTCCTATACCAAGCCAATTTTGAATTATGGAATGTGTATATTGTTTATACTGCATAAATACATGATGTAGTATTTCAAATATTAATATTTATCCTACATGTATATTTGAGAAAGAGAGAGATTTCTTATGAATACCTTCCGTAGTTGTCCGTGCTGCCCACTTGGTATTTGTAGGTACATACGTTGGACCTGAAAAACATTTTAATTTTTTTCACCATTCCTATAGTTAAGATAATGATTTTGAAGTAATTGAAGGCCTACTGTGTGCGTTTGAAAAATCCCAGAAAGCCTTACTTCCCTTGTCTACATATCCTGCAAAGCTACTTATCTTTTCCAATTAAAGCCTCTGTCACAATTAAAGCCGCACGGGCTCTTACGGGTTGTTTGTACGGGGGATGTCCAAAAGATTCTACGAATAGACTGCGAACTGCTAGACCGCAAGCGTAACTTGCTCCCCTTGCACTGAGTTAGCAAGAGAGACGCGCGTTTTGCAAGACTCACGTCGCAAGCAATGAAGGAGCAAGTGCCCTTTGCGTGTTGAGTAAGGTGCACGCCCTCACAACTAACGAACAAAGTCGAAAGCACACTGGGAATGCGTCGCAACTGCGTCACCCCCACGCCTGGTGTATAAAATGCGTGCTCACGACGCACGCTCGTGTCTTTACGATGAACGTCGACTGTGTAACGTGTACAACAATTTCAAATTTTTTCACATTTTTGCTCAATTTAGTTTCTAATATGCCATTAGCGTCCCTGCTTGAAAGGACATCTCATGTGGCCCTTGCGACTCGCAAGGCAGACTTTCCTATACCTCTACGACCTCCACGGCCTCCGCAACACCCAAAAATCACAGGGAACGTACGATCCTGAAATTCGTGCATCCGGTTGTGACCGAGGCTTAAAGATGCATACAAAGTCAATTTTTTGTCACAAAAACCAACAAAATGCCAGCATATAGTTTTAAGTAGTATAACTAAGATAATCAACAAAAGGCATTGTTTAATTCTACCCGAAAATGATGTTTGAACGGATTTTTCTGCTGGCATTCTAAGCTGTATGTCAATGGGGCAGGAAAGTAGGTCACGAAAGTAGGTTAAATTTACAACCAAAAATTTAAAGAAAGGAGCAGTCTAAAGGTCTTTTATGGCTGATCGAGTGATCTATTCAGTTTATCCCTTGGCATGTCGAATTTATTTGAGTCATATAAGAATCTAGTAGAAGTGGTTTACATGTGTTATGCCCCTATTTCACACAGACCACGAATCCCACGAATGGCCATGAATTGACAAATTTTACGATTCGTGGTTGAATCGTAATCAGTTCGTGAAGTTCTTTACAGATTCGTATATATTCGAAGTCAGTTCTTGCACTTCTTGACCAACAGGAATTGGTGGCAAAAACTTTGATGCCCCTATTTCACACAGACCACGAATCCGACGAATCGCCGGGAATTGAAAATTTCAGGATTCGTGGTTGAATCGTAATCAGTTCGTGAAGTTCTTAACAGATTCGTATATAATCGTAGTAAGTTCTTGCAATTCTTGATCAATCGGGAATTCGTGGCAGAAATTTTGAGCTGTTCATAGTTTTGGCCACGAACTCCCGATTCCAAAAAATCGTAGTGAATTTCTGGACAATTTTCGTGCGATTCCAGCCGAATCCCACGAACATTCGTAACACTATCGCACCTGTATCGTAACTGAATCGTAGAGTGTGTCGAATTAGACCAGAAAATTGGCAAAATCTCACGATTCCATCCGAATCCCAAGAATATTCGTAACACTATCGTACCTGTATCGTAAATGAATCGTGAGCGTGTCGAATTAGACCAGAAAATTGGCAAAATCTCACGAATCCTCACGAATCCTAAAATTTGTCAATTCCTGGCGATTCGTGGGATTCGTGGTCTGTGTGAAATAGGGGCCTTAGACCAGAAAATTGGCAAAATCTCACGAATCCTCACGAATCCTGAAATTTGTCAATTCCTGGCTGTCAGAGAATTAAGCTCTCCTGGGTGGGGAGATCGAAAATGGGGGAGAGAGAGGAGAGTCGGGGCCATGCGGTGCGTTACTGTTTCAGACAGAGTGTGGAAGCGTTTTAAGCGCTGGACGTTGTAGTTAGGAGATTTATTGTTGGAAAAGACTGTGTTGATGTTCCGTGGACTGCACTGAATGCTTTGATACCATAAATGCACCAAGTTACGGCATAAACTAACCAAGATAGGAATCGGCGGCAAGTACACGTGCACCTCTCTGTTACATTGCATTAGTTACTGTTACGTTATGTACTGTGATAATCTGGAAACTGATCTTTATTCAGTGGAAATCTTAAAATTTCGAAAATAATAAAGGAGACATTCAGAACATATGCAAATGCGCTGTTGTTTTTCCTGACACTGGCGATTCGTGGGATTCGTGGTCTGTGTGAAATAGGGGCTTAACTGGGAATCCACGCTCCACCGATGCTCGGTTCGTATGTACTATTAAGCTCTTTAAGATATCAAATTTATCAAATAGAAGTACTTGGTGTCGACACTTGCTTTTAAACTGCATAGGAAGACATGACGCTCTTAATGACTGGCCAGGCAATAAAAATTCAATCATTGAATTAAGAATAGAATGAAACATTGAATCCAAGTGCAGGGACATGACCAGATTTATGAGTAAGAGGTCATTGCTCTTTTCCAGGTGAAAATCCCGGGTAAATCCCGTATAGAGTACCTTTAACTTTTGGTAACTAACTCTTGCATAGTGTTACATTTGCATTCATTTAATTAAAACAGTTTTTCATCAAATCGCACCTTTTCATTCACCAGGTGGACAGCAAGCACGCGAACTTTCGTTAACTGAACCTTACCCCGAAGAGTGCAAAGTCATAGTTGACGGTTGAATCTGTCCATTGGAATTGTCACTCAGGAAAACCAAACTGCACAGCCAAAACGCAAAATGCAAAACTAATGGTCTCTCCATGATTGACGTCATATGCTGTGAAGGCATAAGTGTGTCTACGTCGCTAGCTTTAGGTTTATATACGCAAATCTGAGATTAAAATTAGTACCGTCAGTTTAAAACAGGACAGAATACATACTGTCTTCTTTAGATATTGGAAACGTGACTCTCGCCTTATGCTTAATAAACTCATTCAGGTCTATATGTATCGTGGGCAACTGTACAGCTATGCATAAAAAGGACAGCAAAACACACATGGAAAATACAGAAATAACCGCCCAAGTTAAAATAGAGCAGCCCCGCAACAGTATAATGATAACTACAGAGTGACGATATCAAGAGGCATCTGCTTTTTTCCCACTTCTTTAAGAGTATATGCTTTAAAATGACATGACCTTTTCCAAGGGACTGATCACCGCATGTACGCACTTGACTTTGTTCTTAGTTATGTCTTTGAGCAGGACAACTACTGAATCATCAACCATAGATATACAGTTAATGTTTCTGTCCTTTTTGTTTTCCTTATCTTATTATCATTTTTCTTCGAATTTAATTACAGACCTTTTAACTTAAGTGTCTCCAAGAGTCATAATTTTCAGCAAGGTCTGTCTTTTTTTTTAACAATCTGCTATAGACAGTCTAGACCATGTATCACATAAGTGTCATGTTTTTTGATCAGAAAATGACAATAGCTTTCCTTTTATATTGTTTTTAAAAACATTTTCACCCTGAGTTATTGGACTCGAACTTTGACCACTAGCATGTGGTGATTGTAGCAGCAATACCTAGCTTCCAGTAACCTCTGACACTTTGAGTGCAGAAATTGTGAATTTTCGTGTGAATAAACTGAAATTCGGCTTTGACAAAAAAGTAAAAAACAGCTCGCGCGCGTATGTCAATGACAACATACAATACACCCACTACGCATGTTTAAAGAACTTATACGAGCCTACTGTTTTTCATTTTATTACATATTAACCGACCGCAAATCAAGGAAGTAGAAATATTCACGGTCCAGTATGCTAATTAAATCGATATTCTGTAATGCCATATTGACTGGACAGATGGACAGGTAAACACATAGACAGAGGGACAGACAGCTTACTAATGAGACTAAAACCAGCAACATGTAACTCTTACCTCATTCAAATAAATGAACGTTCTTATGGCAGATCAAGATTTATGAAATCAAGATTTATTTTAGCTACAGATCAGCATAGCGCTTTCGAACACTTAATGTTCTGCTGCACGATACGGAAATAACACACATAAATACCGCACGGTAAGCGGGGTACAGACTTCCCTGTACCAAGGCGACTCTGAAAGAACATCTTGTCACGCAAATAAGTTTGGTTGGATATAAATATGGGGTCGAGTTATACATCGACAGAATGAAATAGACATTTATTAACATCGCTTTATAAGTCCGTAAAAACTTTAAAGGTTGGAAAAAAGTGAAACTGAATTACGCCTCGAGAAAACCAAGGGATTTGTGTAAATAGCCGCTTGCGCAAATCGCTTGGAGAGTGCTTTCAATATTTTGGAAGCTTTGAGGACTGATATTCCTTTCAAATTGATTGAGACTGCATTCTCAGCTCAGAACTTCTACAATTTCACTGCGTCTAAGTCAAGGCGACTAAGAATGTTGAGCCGCGTGTGTGTCGCTGTGCTACTACTGGCCGGGTCGTTAGCACAGGTCTATGACGGCCGAAGAGGTAACGACGAATACGTCGGACGCGGCGACGTCGTTGGAGAGTACGGTGGCGGCGGTGGTGGCGGCGGCGGCGGCGGCGGAAACGACGTCAGTTACGGCATCGGCTACGGAGGCGGCTCTGGGGGACCACTAGGAGGGGGTGGCGGCGGAGGAGGAGGCGGCGGCGGTAGCAGCACGGGCGATGGAATAGGTAGAGGAGCAGGTGTGGGAGCGGGCTTNTACCGAATACATGCACGCCGTCAAATCCCTACAATGACGGTTGACCTTATATTTCAGGCGCAGAAAAAAAATCGGACTAAAGCATGGGCATGAAAGTAATGTTTGTAGTTGAAAACCGACGTGGACAGTTGGCTGGGTGCTCCGAGCAGTGTATGGATGGATTTTCTTGAACTTTCACAATGCCTGGTAGATGTTGCTTATTATCCATAAAAACGATCCTGTTCAGCTGAAAATAAAAAACAAACATTGGAAAATAGAAATAAAATAGATATATAAATAAGTATGTGTTTCTATGCAATCGAGAGTCACTGATCCACAAGTTTGGTCCTCTATTTGCCCATCTTGTTAAAGTCTGAAATCGGGAATATGATCTTTAGCTAGCTTTACACGTAAGAGAACCAGTAAGCCGCTACGCTCAAGTTAGTTTTTGTCAACTACATCTTGGACATAACAATTATGCCCAAGACAACATGTGTGTAAGGATCAGAAGTCAAAAGTCAGAAGTGATGGACGCGTAAGAGTTTGGAAAACAGGTCCTAAGAAGTACCTTCCCAATTTTCTGCTTCTGATCGACAAGGCGCACCCTGTCGAGAATATTTTTGTGGAGCACGACCACCCAGTTGTTTCAGCATGATTATGCTACTTGACGTACAGCCAATGCAACAGTAGGCTAGTTATATGTGAAGCGCGGTTTAATAATCATACCATATTACAGGGTAGATATATGTCACAGGCCAGATCCTAATCTAGTCTACTTTCTAATTGGCTTAGACCACATCCCAGTTAGGACGTTGCCCAGACGACACCCCAAAGACCCAATTGGGAATTGTTAACAGCATAATGAGCATGTTAAAACAGTAATTCAATACCTATTTCGTTGAGAGTACAAGATTTTTACAATGTGATTTGCAGTGAAACGTTATGTAATATTGCACCAAGACTGACAAACTACCCTTTTTGTGCATCATTATTTTCTGCTTTTTACCTTTGTCAGCTTTGCAGCCTTGTTTTTTAAATGTAATCAACACGTGAATGTACCTTCTGCTTGCTCATAGAGCGAAACATAAATTATACCAGTCATATAAAATGAAAGGTGAGTTCATAGTAACCCAGGCCCCCGCTACCTTGTCAGTGCATTGTCTGGATAAAAGGTACAGTGTGGCAGCTGTGTTAAACAGAATTTGTACAAAGGTAACCAACGATATGGTCATATTTCAGTTTATTATGATGCAGAACGTCTAAAATATTTTTGTGACATCAATAAGGGATGATCTGTCTCGACTTAAGAATGTAAATACCAACTTGATAATGCAACTTGAATGAGGTTGCAGCAATCTGGAAGAGAGACCATTTTCCAAATAAAGACACGCTGTTTATTTGATATTTGTTTTATTGATTGCTATACCAACAGAATGCATGAAATAACCTTAAATAGATTTGGTAATATGCAGCATATATATTCATGACTTTTTACCTTTCTATTAAGTAGGCCCTATTCACAATGCTTTAATATTTTGGTAGCATGGATAAAGACATGTTGTTAGTTTGATACGTGTTTCTGTGGTTAATTAGTGTTTCCAGCTGTGTACTGAAAACATAACTTTTCTTAAGCAGTTTTTTTTTTTTTTTTGGACTGTTTTTTTTTTTTTTCGCCCGCTGGCACCGACTTTGGGGTCCCCAGAGGATGTCATCCATAAAAATAAAAAAGTGTGGCCTAAATTGGGCTCGCGTAGATTTATCATTCAAATATCAACTTTATAATCATAAATGGCTATTTTTAAACACTCCAAATTGTCTCTGTGGTAAGGCTGATGCTCCCCGACACTTCTTCTTTCGTTGCCCTCTCAAACAGACGAATTACCGTAATTTCCATAAGGCAATTGATAATATCCTGGGTATTGCCTGCACTAACTTCAGAACGCAACAGGATAAAATCAACCTCTTCCTACACGACCATAAATCTCTTACTTTTTGTCAAAACGACAGAATTTTTGTGATTGTCGCTAATTTCCTTATTGAAAATGTGCATATATGAATTAGCCACTCAATCGCACTGTCTACTCTCTCCCACAGCTGTCCTCCGATGTGCCAGGCCCTCCAACTCCCCTAATACCATCTATTTTTTTTAAATTATTATCCAGCACTATTATAATACGACCTTTTTTCTTCATAACGAATATACATTTATTGGTTAATTAGTTACATTTTAAAGTTATCTTAGATGAGTATATATTGCTTATAGCTATTTGTCATATCCATATATGTACACTAATCATAATGTTGATAAACTAATAAACGTGATACATTTTCCAATCTATTTAAAGTTATTTCATGCATTTTGTTGGTATAACAATCAATAAAACAAATATCAAACAAACAGCATGTCTTTATTTGTACTCTCAGAATATTAAAGCATTATGAACACAATAAAAAAAGGACGGCCCCGTTCTCTTTATGACTTTATATAATTAATTGTCCTGTAATTTGAAAGTAATCCTAGAGATGAATTTGACGGCAAAGCAGCCATATTTAAGGTATCCGGTAGATAGGTCAGTTTTTTTCTGACATAGATGACTGTGCTTTGAGTAAACATTAGTTCATACAGTAGCAATAAAATAATGTAGCATCTAATGTCACGGGAATAAGACCCAAATTATACTTATGTGTCAAGATATACGGATTGATAAATACTATTAAATGTTTTTCATGGACGATACCGTAACAACGTAACCGTATAATTTCATTTCATGCTACTAAATTATACATATTACAACTTAATTGCCTGAGCAATACGTTCGGGGAAGCAGATGAATAGAGCGCTTAAATTGACCAGTACTTGTGTTTTAACACAATATTAATACACTCTATAGGATAATAGTATAATCAGTGTTAAGGTGCCCGGTAGATAGGTTAGTTTTTGTCTGACATTGATCGCTGTGCGTTGAGTAAACATTTGCTCATACAGCAGTAATAAAATAGTCGTCTAATGTCACGGGGACAAGACTCAAATTATACCTAAGTGTTAAGATTTACGGATTGATAAACAACTATTGAATGATTTGCATGAACGATACAATGTGCCCGTATCATTTCATTTCATGCTATTAAATTTGGCATATTTCAACCATTAGAAACTTAATGACCTGAGCCAGACGCTCGAGGAAACATGAATAGATCGCTAAAAATGATCAGTAATTGTGCTATTTCTCAACAGAAAAAATGACTATCAATCTGTCAACTAAATGATATTTTCATACCAAAACCATTTTACTACATATATGCACCTCGTCAAAATTCCTAAAGGCAATTGATCTTATATTTTAGACATAAAATACACCTCTGACTAAAGCATGAAAGTAATGTTTGTAGTTGAAAACCCACGTGGATGGTTGACTGGGTGTTCCGTGCAGAGTGAATGGATGGATCTTCGCTAAAACTTCACAATTCGTGGCAGACAGATGTTGCTTACTATCCATAAAACCGATCCTATTCTAAAATATTAAAAACATACATTAGAGAAAAATATGTAATTATTGTTTATAAATGAGTATGCTTCCATGCAATCGTCAGTCACCGGTCAGTGGCCAGTAAGTCAAGTAAAGATAAATGATCAGCTGACAGTTCAAAAAAGATAAATCATGTTTGATCACATAATAACATGTAGATCGGTCTCTTCTTTAAGAGCCAGGTTGCTCTCTGTGAAACGTTCTGACAAAGGTTTGGTCCTTTATTTGCTCATTTGATAAAAATTTGAAATCGGGAATATAATTTTATTAATTTTAGCAAAATGTTGATTAGCTTGGTAGTTGGATCATAAATGAAAATTATGATTCAACTACAATTCTGTTGCTCTCCTGGATTCATTAATCACACATGGTATGTCTACAGGAAGGCACACATACCATCCAATACCATTCCAGTCGAAACACCCCCTACATCAGAAACTGGGGGTCGTAAGAACCAGGGGCAGAAGCAGGATTATACGACAAGCCTCGGATGCGAAGCAGACCATCGCCTCTTGGTGTGGGGTTTTTGTCCTGCTCAAGGGCCCCAAATTTTTTTAATTTGGAGAGCAAACAGTGCCCTTTGGTACGGTTTAGAACTATGATTTAGATAGTCAAAATTTTAATTTCAAGAGGGAAATATTGGTGTAATGTATTTTTCAGAAACCGAAGGGGGGAGGGAGGAGGGGGGTCAGGACCCCATGACCCTTCCCCCCTCTAAATCCGCCACTGGTAAGAACTTTAAACACAGGTGCAACACGGTCGTGATTAATGAGGAGGACAAGACACTGGAGAACAAGACACTGGATAAGGCTCTCATGTTGTGTGGTTACCCACCTTGGGCCTTTCGCTTTAAAGACAACCTCATCAGGACAGGACAGTAGGGACCAACTGTGAACCAACAGATACAGTCAGAAAAAATAGTTACTGATTCTCACTTGTTGTAAAGGAATTTCAGAGAAAGCTTGCAGGGTCTAAAAAGCACATTGTCAACACAGCTTTTAGACCCCAGTGCACATTGAAACAACTCCTAGTGGCACCAAAGGACAAGACCCCTCAAGAACAGCGTTGTGGGATAATATATAGCATCAAGTGCCATGACTGCAATTCCTTTACCATTGGTGAGACAGGTAGACAGTTGAAGATCAGGGTTTGTGAACAAAGAAAATCAGTGACTGTAGGCAATGCCAGCTCTGCCATGGCCATTTCTGAACATGCAATAGACACCGGACACAGTATCAACTAGAATTTAACCAAAATTATTGAATCCGAGTCATCTGACATCCCGCATAAGATACGAGAGGCTATCAGCACCAGCCGCCACCATGGTGGGTGGGGGGGCGATCTGACTGACATTTATAAAAGGGTTCTGGTCGCTGTACCACCTAGCGGTCATGCAGTGAGTGTCAACATTTGCTCACATCAGTCTAATTAAGGCCTACGTCAAAGTTAGCCGTCGGCTTGTGTTTGATAATTTTCATTTATGAATTTTAAACTTGTTTTACACAAGTCGCCACGCCAAAGTTTTTTTTAAACTATGTAAAAGTTGAGTAAAACTACAAAGATCCAAAAATTGCCATCAAGAGTAAATATACAGAATAGTTTGAGAACGTTTTTAAAAATCTCTGTTATGTCTTGATTTAACAGCTCTAAATGATAATATACAGGGTGAATAAAAAAAGTGAACACTTAGAAAAATACCTGTTAATGTAAATATAGGTTTGTAGGGAAGTCATGCTTCAATGCACACCATGGATTGTCGTGTTTTTTCACGCATGACTGAGCAGGGTCAAATTACGTCATGAGGATCAAATTTTTATTACGAGAACTATTTTTTCGCAAAACGTTGATTAATTGTTACAAGAACTTTAAATTTCCTCCACAAGTTTCAACTGAAGTAGCATCGATATGCAGATACTGTATGCACAGTTTGTACATACATGTGTGATAACTTCAAAGTTTAAACCCTTAGTCTTCAACATGCTGTCCATTTCTGTCCAACAGATTTGGGCTCTTCTCCTCCTGCCATAACTGCATGTCGCACTGTGGCTCTATCCCGTCGAAGAACATCCACCTCATCCCTGATACGCCTCTCAAGGTCATCCAAGTCTTGTGGTGGGATTTATTAAACCTTGGACTTGAGGTGACATCAACTTTAGCCAGGTGACCCAGATAAAAGGTTTGATTGAAAATTATGAAGGAGAAGTTCTTGTAACAATGGATGTTCATGACAAAAGAACATAAGTGGCAGATAACGGAAGAAAAGGTTAAAGCAATAGTATAATAACTCTTCCTTTGAGATTCAAAATTCCGCAAGAAATACATTCTAAACAACACATGGAAATATATTATATTGCATTTCACCACTGAAACGGCTATTATTGTAGTAAAACTAAAAACTGTGCTTGTCAATAGGGCTTTCGGTGCCTTTCTTCCCGGTCGTCAAGGCACCCGTTGCCAAGGATGTTGGCGTATCACGCGGATTCTCGCGTGCATTCGAGACCAAAATAACATGTGACGGGATAAGATATAGCAGGCGCATGACACAATACTCAGACGTAAGTTGCGAGTTTTTGTACAGTGTGTCGGATAACGAAAAGCCCAGAACTGCACACGTTGTAGATATAAATGCATTCTGAGCAATAAGACGATTATATCGTATGAATCTTAATTTATTGTAATAAAGTGTTGTTGTTGTCTGCTTTTCCCGCGGTATTAAGTAGGTCATCAGAAAACCCCGCTTGATATCGCGTGACTTATGCAATATCAGAGAGGGCTCCGTCAGTTAAAATCTCTTAAGAGATTTTATCAAAAAACCAAGCGTTTAGGGAAAAAAACCTGAACTAACTTTGAATGCAGGAATGGGGTCGTTGACCATTGGTAAGTACGGGAAAATTGCCGTTTACGCCAGGAAAATCCACTTTTTGGCCAAAACGAAGAGTATTTATGACTTTAAGTGGCAGGTTTCTAGTTTGAAAACCATTGATTGAACCATTTCATGGTAATTTCACAACTTTTTGCTATCCTCGTGACGTAATTTGACCCTGCTCAGTCATGCGTGAAAAGACACGACAATCCATGGTGTGCATTGAAGAATGACTTCCCTACAAACCTATATTTACATTAACATTTATTATATGAAATAAAATTTTAAAATTCTAGGTATTTTTATAAGTGTACACTTTTTTTTGATACACCCTGTATATAAGCGTTCAAAACATGATGATAAAATATACAATATTTGATACACACTTTGAGTATTCTCTGTATGGACTTAAACAAAATACACTGTATCTGTGTAAATCGGGGAAGAATCAATAGATTATAAAAAGCATAGGGCCAATTGCAAGTTTGTTGCTCATTTCAATATAGTGGGAAACTACGTCACTGGTTATAGGAATTCTTCGATGCTTTATCTGTGACCAGTAGGTAGGCCTAAATGGCATCTAGTTAACACATGAATACCGCATCCAGCCAATTGAATCCCACGTTACATAGTATTGATTAATAGGAAAGGCACCCAGGTCAGCCACTGCATAAATAATTAAATTAAGTTACACACCGGTTCTAGTATTGCGCTATAAATAGCATGTTTGAACGTTTCGTGGCGGCAGTGCAGTTTGACTCTTGGTCAGATTGAAGTATTTCTGAACATTGAGGTTCATGCCGAAGCAAAAATGAGGTGAGTTATTTTGAATGCTTGTTGACAGTTTCCTTTTGTCCAAAGGCTTTAATCTACTCATCGACGTAGACTGAAGAAACAGAGTATTAAGGTATGAATTATATACTTTTAGCACAGTCCGTGAAACATATCGCATTAGATATATTTCATCCATCTACAGAAGTGGTGTGGTATATGATGATAGCTTGATCTTCATTTGAAAAAAAAAATCATTTAGCCTTTCATTACCTTTCCGATTTTAAAAGGACTGCATAGAAAATATCGAAGAGCAATTTATTGGCGTGGGCATAAACGGGGGGGGGGGGGGGGGGGG
>NW_019775888.1:72961-116307 GCF_001039355.2 Lingula anatina
TTTTTTTTTTACTTGACCACATGTAGCAGCTAAATGACAGACTTACAGTATTGTATGATACTTTCATTTGATATTTTTACAGTTAACTTGTCTCTATGTCTGCCTCGTGGTCAATAGTCAAAAGTATTAATGAGTGTTTTCACAATTTCAGAATCATGAGCATTTTAGGAATGGTACAAGTGAGTCGTCACTATTATGATCCTCGTCATCCTGCCATGGTACCACAACACAAGTAGGTTTCATTATTTTATATGTACTGCTGGATTTTAAGGAGGTTCTTTTTAAAATCAGGTGGTCATCTCAGAAAAACTTATACAAATACCTTGTATTTTTGTAGGTTATTTTCATTGGATTTTTACTTGGCAAACTTATAGGTCCATTCAAGTTTTTTATTGCCTTTTCTTTTAGACTCGAAGTTTGGCCAGGTTACATCACAGCAATACATGAGCGTGAAGGGGGGCTGCTGCTCCTAGCAGATGTTTCACACAGGGTACTAAGGACTGAAACAGTATTAGATGTTATGTAAGTTTTCATTTGATATACTGCATGTTCTCAGTCCATGTTATTGATAACTAAAACATTTTGATATATTGTAAAGATCTGTATTATTGTGTATGGTGATGTGCTAGGCATGAATGTAAGCTTTACCGGATGGTTGGTACCACAGTTAAAGCAGATTGATAATGTAGAATTAATTCGTTATTAGTTAATGCAGAAATGAACACTGTCATGCTATGAGAGAATTTTTGTTCAAAGAAGTATTTAGTTTCATTGCACCAAGAGCTAGAATTATATTTTACATTAACTCTTTCCTGGTCCTAACAGTTGGTCAAGTAATCACGGGGGGAAATCCTATTAATACTGCAGAATGACACTGAATACAATGTGCTGAACTAAAAATGTCAAACATCTATATTTTTCATCAGAATGGCTTGAAATTTTCTCTGTTGATTGAAAAGATGTCAATGTATGAATGTAAATATGTTTTTTAAAAAATCTACGTTTATTTTCATGGAGTTTTGCTATATTCAGTACAAACATAAAGCATAAAAAATGTAAAAAAAACATGGTCTTTCAAGTAAAAAAAAATATCAATTATACTTGAAAAACAAAAAAAGAAAATAGAAGTATTGTTTTTGCTACAAAGTTTCATCTGAATTTCTGTCATGAAAGTCATCTGTCTGAGTTTCTGTCATAAAAAAGAGCTAGCTTTGATCCAGCACAGTTCTGACCTCCATGTTGTCTACCTCCACCCATCAGGATTTTTGGGCCTTCTTACCTGTTACTGTTGTAGGGTTAAGGAAATGAGATAAATGGCTATTTTGACAAATATAGGCCATTTTGACTTATCAATCCACCTTAATCTGTGTTATTCTTTTTTGTAGGAACACAATTCTTCATCAAAAGCAAAGCGGGTTTCAGGATGAGTGCACTAGACAGTTGGTGGGTTGCACAGTCATTACAAGGTACAACAACAAGACTTACAGGATTGATGATATTGCATGGGAAAAGAATCCTGAGGACAAATTTTCTACAAGCAAGGGCGAAGATATATCTTTCATGAATTATTACAAGTAGGTGCATATGTATATTATTGACTTTCGAACTTGCATAATCATAAAAATTACTCTAGTAAGATTTTGAAAAGATGGATACAAAATATAGACATGTTATATATTGAATGTGTTATAGGTTACTGCTATTGACTGATTTTGTGAACATGATTTCATTGAATTAAAAGCAGGCTTGGCATTAATTGAATATGAATGAAATGTAGGGGAATTATTTTTATGTACACACACGTTTATTACATATATTTAGTCATAAAAAATAGGCTATCATTTGCCCAAAGCCAGTATGTGAACCAAATGTCCATTTGTAAATCATTTGGGGATTTATCTTTTACTTTCACCTTTCATGTATTTACAGAAGCAGCTATAACATAACTGTAGCAGATACGAAACAGCCCTTACTCTTGAGCCGTCCAAAGAAGAGAGATCAGAGGGATGGGGGTTCAGATATCATTGCCTTGATTCCAGAGCTTTGTTTCATGTCAGGGCTAACAGATGAAATTCGCTCAGACTTCAGAGTCATGAAAGTAGGTTTTTGCTTTTGGTATATTACTAAATAAAGATTAAGGTGTTAGCACAAGAATATGATACTATTACATATCATAAGGCCACACTTTTTTATTTTTATGGATGACATCCTGCGCGCGCACCGATTTTCGTCCGTTCTCAAAAAAGAAAAAAAAATCCCCCCCTTTTCTTAAGCAGTTTTTTTTTTTTTTTTCGCCCGCTCGCACCGATTTTGGGGTCCCCATAGGATGTCATCCATAAAAATAAAAAAGTGTGGCCTAATGACAAGAAAAAAATGTTAGTTTTTGTTTCACTATTTTGATAAGAAATGATAACTGAGGAATTTTGGTAATGTTGGTCAACAGATAAAATTGAGGGAATTGCTTTCTCTGCAGGACTTGGCGGTACATACCCGTGTTTCTCCAGAGCAGCGACAGCTCAGTATGAAAAAATTCATAAACACTGTAAACAGTAATGCAGATGCTAGAAATGAATTGGAAAAGTGGGGTTTGTCCCTAGAGCCTTCAACCGTACCCGTAAGTCAAACATATGTGAAATAAAATCAAGACCTTCTTTCTACTCTTTATAAAAAGTTAATTTTGGAAATTCATCAGGATTTTCTTTTCAACAACTTTTATTTTATATTACGTATGAAAGAATATCTAGATTCTGATATGTAAATTGTTTAATTTTTTCAAGCATAGAAAATAAACATGCTGGGGACAAGTTACATTTATTTTTCAGATTCAAGGGAGGCTCCTGCCTGAAGAAGATATTTATTTCAGGAATTCCAACCATAAAGCAGGTCGTGAAGCTGATTGGGGAAGACACATAAGTAGAGAAAACTGCATCTTAGGGGTATGCAATTTGTGTTTTATTTTTAAAATGTTGTGATTTTAATACTAAATGGTCACAAAACTTTGTTGATGCTAACAGTTAGACACTCAGATCCAGGAGGATTGTTGCTGGTTTACCTAACTTAGTCTAGGCTAACTCTAGCAAAACTTTATATTAGACAAGTAGCTGAAAAGATTTTGGTTGAATAGCTGCATAACATTAATTGCTAGGGTTTTTTAAAGATAGCTTCAATTTTCTTTAACTTAAATCATTCTTGGCATTTGGTGAACATTCCATTTAACTGTGAGTTCAGCTGAATGTCTGTTTCATTAAAAACTTGCCTTTCAAAGTTTGATTTATGTTTGGTATGGAATTTATTCTACATTTTTCCTGCAGCAAATTTGCTGGTATAAGGTATTTAAAGACAGAGGGCTGTCAAGGAACACTGTGTTAATGAACATGGGATTATTCTTATATATATATTTACAACTTACAATTCTTGGCTTACAGTCATTTTTCCTATGAGAAACTTAGATGAATTTAAAATGATAAGAAATGTGGCTTTTTATATAGGTGGATTTGTACAACTGGATGGTCCTTTTCACAAACCGGGATAAAAATAGGGCCATGGATTTTGTGAGGATGGTCCAAAAAGAAGGTCCCAACATGGGTATAAATATCCAAAACCCTACCACACTGGAACTAAGAAATGACAGGACAGAGGCATATCTTGCCACAATTAGATCAAATCTCAATCCAGAGGTGAGACTTGCTATGTGAATGTGCTTTGAAATTATGGCAATGGTTTTATTAATGAAGGTTATAACTAACAGCATGTTGATTAATAAATTGATTAAATGAGCAAGGCATTTTGAATGATGTGACTCTATGTGCATTGTTTTAACTACAGGTAATTGTCTGCAGATTCAGTCTGTAGAATTTATGTTTGTATGGATTAGTAATGTTTTGAGGAGTGGAAATCTGTTTTATAAATACTATAGTCAAAGAAAAAATGTTAAGATAAATATAATTATTAGACACAACTTGTAACTTTGAAAAGAACCTCATCAGTAGTGACTTAATGCACAGGGTTTTACTATTATTATTATACCACCAGCATGGCGCTGGTGGTACACATCATTCGCCACCACATCACCGTTACCATTTCTCTTCCTGAACTACAAGAGCCTCTGTATCTATCTCTTGTATGTAGGTCACATATAATCTCAACTTGATCCATGTGAATTTTGGGCTTTGTCGGTTCAGTTTTTCCCATATGTTAAAAACAGCTGGAAGAGTGATCTCTCTATAATTGCATCTTACTTGTAGATAATATAATAGTTAACAGTTTTATGTGAAAGAGCAGTTTCCTTCCAATTATAGTTAATAACGGCCAGAATAAAACATGAAGGAAGAAGAAATTGTTGGGGATAACCTTGAAAGGAATGTTATTATACCACTGTTCCAGCTATATTTCTGAGTTCAAATGACTTAGAAATATTATGAGAGGAATAACTGGGTCTTAAAAATAAAGTCAAAATTCTCATGTAACATGAAGACAGCAGATAGGCAAGTTGTTTTTTTGCAACATTCCTATCACAACAGGTGTGAAAATGAATAATTATCATGTAAGCATAACCAGGAATGGGGCCCACTTGCCCCCTTAAATTGTGAATGTCATAATCTAATCTAATTGTGACCTTGTAGCTGACCTTTGACCTTATTTTAACCATGAACTTTGCAAATGAACCATGAACTTTCTGTCCCTTATATCTCCAAAACTGGCGGAGATATGCCCATAGATACTACTGAACTTGAATAGGAACTCGTATATTGACAGTCTTCCTGTGACCTTGGATTTGATCTTAGACCTTCTTTTTGCTATAGACTGCACTTTACAAATTTGGGTTTGACTTTTTACTTTTCCCCATGATTTTGTTATAAATTGTTATTTTCAACAACAACCAAAAAATAAATAAATAAATAAAATAAGAACTCTTGTTTACCACATTTTGTACAGCTTGTCAAGCACAACACTGGAGGTTGTGCCCCTTTTTTCTTTGTTTTCCATACGAATGTGCTCACTCCAGCTCGTGGTACACTACCTGGAGGTGGTATTGCCTCTCTGCTCCTCTAGTTGTTATTATTGTTATTATTATTATTATTATTATTATTATCTTTTTGTTTAGGTCCAGTTGGTTGTGACCATATTTCCTACAAGCAGAGATGACCGGTATAATGCTGTGAAAAAACTTTGTCTGGTTGATGCCCCAGTAGCAACACAGGTAACAATTTTATTTACAAACAAAAAGTAGAAAACAGCAGAAAAAGAGCAACAAATATTTTCTCTTGATTTAGTTGAAAAAGTAAAAAGTACACAAAGTTATAGGTTGCCTGAAAATGATCTAGTCAGAGGCGAGACATTTTTTCCATTTAGTTACCACATTCTGTATAGGTCATATATAAACAACTTTCTTGATTCACAAGTCAAACTGGTTGGACTGAGTATAAATGAAGTAGAATGTCAATTTAATAGAACTTGGTCTTTTGTTTTTCATTGGTTTTAATTTAAAGAGCCCTGCTGTCAGTTATGATTGAAGTGTGCGTCTCCCAGATATTTTAGATATTTTAAAAGAAATATGCCTTTTTTCCTTGGTAGGTTATCAATGCCCGCACAATATCAGACCAGAGGAAGCTAAGATCTGTCTGCCAAAAAGTAATCTTGCAGATGAATGCCAAACTTGGTGGAGAACTTTGGGCTGTGAAGATACCAGTGGTACTTTTTTTTTCATAAATTTGGGTTAAATTGTTCTTTTTTAACTTGTCTTCGAGGATTGTGCATAATGAAAGTAAGCAAAGATGCATGCTGGTATGTGTCTTTCATATATGCATACTTATTTAATAAGGACAAACACTGCATGTCTGGACATATGCATATCACATATGTATAATGTCCATCATTGACTTACACTTTCCTGGAATTTTTTACTCACAATTTAAGGAAATCCATGTTACTTAAATTATTTTGAAACTTTTTTATCTTAAATGTAAACCTTAAAGATGCATATGAAGTCATTTTTTGTCACAAAAGTCAACCAAATGCCAGCATATAGTTTCAAATACTATTACTAAGAGAATTACCAAAACTTTAAAGACATTGTTTAATATTACCTGAAAAATGATATCTGATTGGATTTTTCTGCTACCTTTCTAAGCTGTATATAAATGGGGCCAATAAGTAGGTCAAATAAGTAGGTTAAATTTACGACCGATAATTTAAAGAAAGGAGCAGTTTAAAACTTATATGGTTGATCAAGTGATATATTTGGTTTATCCTTTGGCATGTTAAACTTATTTGAGTCATATAAGATACTAGTATAAGTGGTTTATATACATTACTGGGAATCCACGCTCCACTTACGCTGGGTTCATTTGTTTCTTTAATGTTATGCTTTTTAAAATTTGAACAGTATTTTTTCCTCTGTCCTTTTCCAGCGTAACACCATGATATGTGGCATAGATGTTTACCATGAGGGTAAGGGTGGCAAGGCTCAGTCTGTTGGAGCTTTCTGTGCATCCATGAATAAGGATTGTACTCGCTGGTTCAGTGATGTGTACAAGCAAACCCCAGGAGAGGAGTTGATATCTGGCTTGAAGATGAGCCTGTCAAAGGCCATTATAAAATACCATGAGGTTGGTCTCTGTTTTCAATATTACTGTTTTAGATGGTATCAAAATCTTTCTGAAGCAAAGTTATTTGTTTTGTTTTTAATGGAAATGTATTACATTGACTGGAAACATGACAATTTGTAAGCCTTAATTATAATTATTATCATTATTATTTGAACCCCTGTTATGTGCCCATTTTCATTTCCAGCTCAATCACAGCTTGCCAGACCGCATCGTAATATTCCGTGATGGTGTCGGTGATGGTCAACTCGGCATGGTTGCAGATTATGAGGTGTCTCAACTGGAGTCCTGTTTCAGTCAGTTTGGGGAAACCTACCAGCCAAGGCTGGCTGTTATTGTTGTCCAGAAACGCATTAACACCAGAATATATGCAAAACTGGTAACAATGTTCTCCTTGGATCTCACAACTGTAACTGTACCATTTTTCTTAAGACGAAATTTTATTAATGCTTAAAGAGATGAGTTCACAAAAGTGATTCATTGTTCAATGAAAATTTAACAGATTGTTTAGATAAATTTCCGTGGCCAGTTAAATGGTTGGCTTCATTAATTCAAAATGGGTTACTTGTGTGAAAGCAAGCTTTTTAAACAAATATTTTTCTGTTCTCCATTTAGTTTTATCCATGATTACTATTGTCTTTTTACAGCAGGGGGCAGGCAGAGGGTGCCAGTATGATAACCCTCCTCCAGGAACAGTAGTGGATCATACCATCACAAGAAAGGAATGGTAGGCACTATTAACTATGAAATCAGTCAGTTTTGTCTGGTGTGTGAAGTGCAATTTGTTACAAAATATTATTAAGTTTGGTAAAAATTGCCATCCATTTGAAGAGAGACAGTTTTTTCAGTAACCTCAGGCTTCATAGGTTAGCATTTAGAACTATTTGTTCCAGTGATCAGTATCAATTTAAGTGAAACAATACTAAAAAAATTCTTAAAACAGGAATTTTGAGATAACTGCACCAATTTTATGGTTTAATTTTATTGACAAATCAAATGTCTTTTAATGACTCTGAAGATTGTTTTAAAATGAATTAAAAAACCTTTTTATTTATAGAATTTTTAAATTTTAATTACTTTTATGTTCTTTGTAGTTTTAGTGTTTAAATGCATATTTTAACAGCTCTGAGACACAATTGTAGCGAGGTTTTAAGAAATAAATTATTACTATTATTATTAAATATTTGTAGTTTGTTAGAATGAACTGTGCACCAACTGTGCTCATATTCAATCATATGTATTCGTGTACGTACTTATTTCAGGTATGACTTTTTCCTTGTGAGCCAGCATGTCCGCCAAGGAACTGTCTCTCCCACACATTACATTGTGGTTCATGATGGTTCAGGACTTAATCCAGACCAGATTCAGCGCATGACTTACAAGATGACTCATTTGTATTACAACTGGCCGGGGACTGTGCGCGTCCCCGCCCCTTGCCAGGTTAGTACATCCAAGGGCTCTTATGCCTTTGTTAAGTTTTGTAAAATGTTTGTCATGGTTTTGTAGGTTGCAAAAGCTGACATTGTGGCTTATTGCAAGTGGTATGAAAAAGATATCAAATAGATTATGTTAAGATGACAGGAATTCCAATTCCGTACTTTTATGCATTCTTCTTTATTTCTGTTCATGTTTTCTATTAACCATATTAAACATGCGCCTGTTTCTTTTCTTCAGTATGCTCACAAACTGGCATACTTGGTGGGTCAGAATCTCCGGGATAAGAAACCACACGATAAGCTTATGGATAAGCTGTTTTTCCTGTAAAGAAATACTCAAGTCAAGAACTGTGCCAAAAACTCCATGGAAATAAAATGTTAAAAAGATACACGTTTTTGTTTGGACATGGACAAATGGTTTGAAAGGATTCATATTACCATGAAGCAAGTGGCTGAAGGGGCCAAGCGGAATCCACAAAATCATGTTTTGAAATTATCACCTGTTTTACCTCTAAAGGGTTTGAAGAGGTACTCATTTAAAAAACCGGTGGTATGGGGAGACGGGTGGTAAAATGGTAATCTTCATTCTGTCTCAGGGTTGACATCTCTCCGAGGTTGTGCATATTTGAAACTTTTTTTGATTGCAGATGTATTTTCATCCATGCTGTTTCAAATGCCAGTAACATTTTGAGAGCTAAAGCAGCTACAATTCATTTTATGTTTATTGAAATTAAGACACGGCATAAGCCTGAAATGATCCATCCAGTTTTGTTTTTGCATAAGTCTAGAGAGATGATCTGTATTGGTATAATAATTATTTTTTTACAATGAAAGGTTAAATGCTTTCTATTTTTATAATGTAGCAGCAGTGGTCACTTTGTAGTTGTTTAGTTAACATGTAGAAATAACTCTGTTGGTATCACTTCAAGATGCAAAAGAATAACTTTTTAATCTATTATTTTACCAATTTCCTTCCAAATACCAACATTATTGCAACACCTGTATCAAACGTGCTTAAGCAGCAATATCTGTGGATGGTACACATGTAATGGATAAATACAATAGGAAGGTTACAGTTCGATTTGGAAGTTTCACGTCAAGAAATTGTTTCATATAAAAGTAGCATAGTTTTATGATACTTCTGTCTGGAAAATAGTAAAACATTTCTTAATTTTTTACCTAATGTTTTTTTACTATAGCTTGCCATCCTAGGGGAATGAGCAAGTGTAGATTAATATGTTAAACAGCATTATTCAGTGTTTCAACTTAAAAGTCAAAGTGCAGATTAGCTGTTGTATCCTAGTAAATTGCACTGCTGGGCCTGTAGTGTGGTACTCCCATGTGTTGAAACTAAATATCCTTTAATTCTGTAGAAGAACTTAAGTCAAAAGGGTCATTGATTAGACTGAAAATCTTTGATGGCAAAAGTTGCATACCTGCATTGCTCTTATTTTTTCATCCAGACATGACATCAGTTTATTTTCCAAGCATCGTAATATCAATCCCAGACTTTGAGCCTTTTTTCAAAATGTGCCGTATTCTTGTCTGTATTGCAGTTTTGAGAGATTGACCACTTCATGCCTGATTACATGAGTCCTCTAAATGCCTAACATGGTCAGTTACATGGGTTAATTTTGATTGGTCCAAACTGTTAGAATCAAGCTTGTGAGAGGGTGCAAAACCCTTTGCTGCATACTTTTGTTAAGACCAGTCAAGACTTTGCAATACAGATAAGTACTATATTGCATGATAGGAAAAGATATATTTATTTTAATGGAAGTAATCTCATGTTATTTATGGTATTAAAGAAGTTTCTTTGTTAAAAATAGTCACTACATGCTTAGTTGTTCCTGTGAGAGAAGGGCTTTAATTGACCCATTTTTAAATTGATTTTAGTCATTTTAAATAAATGTAGAAAGTGACCCAATAAAACTACAAAACAGTTTGCCTTTGTACACATTTTATTGAAGATTGGAGATAGCACCAGCCTCCTATGAGAGTCACATGTGCTTGACCATAAGGGGCAATTTCACATCCATTTTTTTGCAAATCAGTTCAAGGAGGCAGTGCATCAAAACGGACATGCTGAAAACTTTTCATAATGGCCGGACAATTGGACCGGCAGTACTGAAAAATTTGCAGGACCGAATGGATTTTTGTCGGACCGAAAATCACTCTATTTGCTTGAGACAGATACTACCAGTATGATTAGGGTAGCTTACTTTGTTTGTGAATGTGATAGTTTTGCAATGGAAGGGAAAAACGCTTTGGGTTTTATATAATTTTATTATTGAAGTATGTCGAAAGATGACTGTAAATTCAAAATTGCGATTCTTAAAACTCTTGTCGGTCCTTTGGACCGACCAAGTCCAATTTTCTACCGGTCCAGACTAATTTTCCCGGTCATGACCGATCGGACCGACAGTTTCAGCATGTCTGCAAAAGTTCAAACTCTTTCTATGAAATCCACATTTCACGTTAAAAATATTGTAAACAACTCAAAAATATAATAAATTCTATATTTCCACCAAAACAATTGTTTTGCAATTATTCTGGAACATGTGTTTGCCATCAGACCACTTAACCTCCATAGATGGCTACCCTCTATAATAACCTCTTAAATAAATATCTTAAGAGACAATTACAAAAAAAAAACTTTTTAGGAAAAAAAGCAGGGACTTGAATGTTGGAACAGACTCATTAACCATTGGTAAGCATGGGAAAATTGTTTACCCCAGGTTAATCCATTTTTGGAAGAAGTGAACAGTTATTATCCCTTAAAGTGTCACTGTGTCACCAAAATTAATAAGGTGTTTATTAGCCCAGCACTTGTGCCCCATTTGGGCACATTTGCGACAAAAAAAAGCCAAGATGTAGTTTGTCTGTAAACAGTGTACTTGAATTTACATACAAAGAAGACAAAATGTCCCAACTCACCTACCACTTGCAGTATTTGTTCAATATCCTGCTGCATTTTTACCTTAACAACCCCTTTCTATTCCTATGTAAAAGATTAAGATTTAAACCAATTTTTAATAAGTTAAAATCAATATTAATGAAGAAAAGTGTCTAAAGCTACTTTAAGTTGGCCAATGGTGTTGTTTTCCTTATGCATTCAAAGGTACCTATACACATGCCAAAAAAAAAAAAACAGCTTTGAAAAATGTACTGATCAAATTAAATTTTTTATCTTATAAATGTTTTTCAATTAATACCAATAATTCATACTTCTCTTAGATTTCATTTTCTTCCTCTTCAAAGAAAAAATCCTACTAAACAGAACAAGTACAAGTGATCAAGAACAAAGTACAGCATTACGATAATGGAACATAAAGGAATTCTGTTTCATGTAATTCTAAACTTGGGATTCCAGTACTGTTTTGTTCTTGGTAGGTTTAAGCTTAATACTTCCTTAATTTCTGAAAAATCTCTTCCTTATTGAAAGGTTGTTTACTAGCAATACTCTGCAAGATGAGGAGAAGGTCCACCATGAAAAGCCATCAGTCCTACACATACAAAATGTGCCAAGCCATGTGTGTTACTAGGGTGCAGTTGGGCTACCTACACAACGCTTAAAACCATTGATATTTTTTCAGACAGGTGTCTGTCTCCTGCCTTCAGGTACAGTTGTTCATTTCATCCAGAAGTCTATCTGCAAGTGCTGAAATAAGGGGGGAGGGAAGACCTCTGTCCATACCGAACTGTCTAGCAACTGCACTTGGGCTGTCATCCTGTAATAGTTAATCGTTTATATCACTAATAACCCTTCAAATGCCCAACTTAACCATATGGGGAGCTGCTGGAAAATGCACGCTCGGCTGTCACCTTGATTGGATAGTAAACAATTGTCGTAAAATCGCTAAATGGTATTAAAACCGGGTGCATAAACTTGAAAACCACCTAGGACAACCTTGGACTGCCACATTAATCCAATACAATGCAAAAATAAACTATAACAAGTGGTTAAAGCCTTCAAACCGAATAATCGAAATAAAATACTGCCGGGCATCTCCACAATCCAATTCAGGAAATGACGTAACCGCAGAGGTCGCATTGTCCAATGGCATGGCTTCTTTTTCGTAATGGGAGGTTAGAGTGGACTGACTTAAACATCAGAGGTGGAATTTGGATATACGGTTTGATTGTGCGTATGCCATGCACAGAATTTACAAACGAGCAACGGGATGATGTAGCCTGCAGTATTTGCGGTAAGCGTGCCAAGTTTTAGGCCGCTCCAATGCCCAGCAGTATTTTATTTCGATTATTCTGTTTAAAATTGTTTATTCTTGTTTCACAAGCTTACTCTATTTTATTGTCTCTATAGAGGTATATGGGGACTTTACGACATTCGGTTTGAAGGCTTTAACCACTTGTTATAGTTTATTTTTGCATTGTATTGGATTAATGTGGTAGTCCAAGGTTGTAATAGGTGGTTTTCAAGTTTATGAACCTGGTTTTAATATCATTTAGCGATTTTACGACAATCGTTTACTATCCAATCAAGGTGACAGCCAAGCGTGGTAAAATGCATATTCAAATAGACAATTTTATCAGTAAGGGATTTAACTGACAAACTAACTGCAAGTAAAACTTCAAATTTATCATCATCAATTTGCAAGTTTACCACTACCGATTCACTTACTTCATAAAAAATGAAACTGTACATTTGCCCATCTTTGTCTTCAAATTCCACTCTGAACAATTGCTCCTTTTGATTAGTCTGTTGATCTGAAAAAAAAAATTTAAAGAATGCAGCACTTGAGACAAATGAGAAAATCTCTTGCAGCAAAGATAATCTTTAACATCAACCCTAAAACCACAATTATTTGCTTACCTGACTTCGACTTCGGGGGTGGAACATACGGCTGAATTTCTGGTCTCTTTGACTTGGAAGTGGTTTGTTTCTTGTCGCCTATTTTAGCCTTCACTTCTTTGTCGTATTCATCTCTGCAAAAGAGTACTAATTCAACGTACGGAATAATAATAAGAGTAACTGGATGAAATTATTTTTACAATTCTGGCACCTTCTTCTAGAGATTAACCAACAGACAAGGTATTCTCAAACATGACACACGAGTAGTGTCACACTTTCAAGAATGTTTAAAAGTAAAATTTTGCCTTTTATGTTATAAATATTTCCTCAGAGAGACTTAATGAAGGCCGTGAGATCGTCATAAAAATCCACAGTTTGCTGGTTGTCAATGCTTCTTAGTACCTAGCAACTTGGTTTCTGACTATGCTCTTCATAAAGCCATGTTTCATATCCAACTTAGCTTTCGCTGCCATCTGCAGCGAACAGCTGATGCGTTAAACGTCATCAAGATATGTGCAGATTTTTTATTGGCAGAATCTGATTATTCATGAGTTTTTATTCTAATGTTTTAGCTAAGTAATATTTCTAACACTAATTTATGCTTCAGAGAGCATTATATGGTATATTTGAACATAAAAAATAGAAATCTGCTCATTGCATCAAAAAGTG
This sequence comes from Lingula anatina, assembly GCF_001039355.2. The sequence continues at coordinate 86,485 of NW_019775888.1, forward strand.
ATGACGGAAGCACAAAGCAGTCGACAGAAGCATGGCCACCAAAGAAGAAGCGGCCAAGCGGCCACTTAGTGATGACGAGGAAGAGAATGAGCCAGGTACGCATTTTTTTGTATTTCATTAAGTTGGAGTTGCCTAGTTACCGTGATTCCGTACACCTACCAGTGGTGATAAATCTATGCATTGCTTGATCTGTTTGTAGCGCCAACGATTTTTGAAGTTACGCCGGTTGGCTGCACTGCACTGTCTGCAGTTGTTTTGCCCGTTTTGCCTCTTGATAACTAGAAGTAGATTACATGAACGCGTAATTGATGATAAACATGTAGTGTTCTGAATAAATTAGAGACAGAACCCTCCTTCTTTCACATAAAAATACTATGCAGATAAAGCCATAGTGAGGAAAAGAAATATCATTTTAGTTCGTTTTTACTAATGATTTTATTTAATAGTATTCAGTATTAGCATTGGAGTGAAATTGTTATGTATATGTCATATACATACATATATATTCATACATATATACATACATATGTAACAAATGATACCCAACTTCTGTATATTTATGATGACTATCAGCAGTAAAAAGGTAAATGGATAGTAAGACTGTCATTGGGAGAACTAATTTAAACTGTACAAGAAGATACTACCTGGTGGATACTGGCATTATACATGTATATACATTTTAACGAGTAAGGCTGAGAAGTTTTATTTGATATTTCTTGCAGTAATAACACGAAAACACCTAAAAGTGGATAGCAGAAGTCGGATGTGCCCATATTTGGATACTATTAACAGGTATTTGTGATTTAGTGGGATATTTTACTGTTTTGAAAAAGAAGTCTACTTTCACTCTCATTATTGTTTTATTAAAAGGTTATATATCTTTTACTTAACAATTAATATTTCTATTTTGGTTAAATGTTTGTTGGCGTTTTTTGTACCTTTTTACTTAACATCACTTAATAGATGTAATTCATTTTCAGATCTGTATTAGACTTTGACTTTGAAAAACTATGTTCAGTGTCCCTTTCCCATTTGAATGTTTACGCTTGTCTTGTATGTGGCAAGTACTTTCAAGGTAAGAAAAAAACTGAAAACTTGTGTTTGGAATTGATCATATTTTTTCAGTATAGTGTTATGAATGAGGTGTTAAATGTAACATACTAGTATTTACATGACTTGTTAAATTGTAAATTGATTATGAAATATTTTCATATTTTTTGTAAAAGAGTGATCACCTGATTGATCTAGTTTGAAGCAAGTATGTGTTAACATTTAAGCTGAAGATTTTCTTTCAATAAAGCTGAACCTTGTTGTGTTTCAGGCCGTGGGATGAAGTCTCATGCTTACACTCACAGTGTCCAAGATGGTCATCATGTGTTTTTAAACTTGGAAACTCACAAGTTTTACTGTTTGCCAGACAATTATGAAATCATTGATTCATCACTAGAAGATATCATTGTAAGTAATCATAATAACACAAGACTTTCTTAAGACTGAAAATTTTGTCAGATTTGTCAATGTGATAGATTTTGTCAATGCAGAGAAGTGGAAGAATCTGTAATTCTTTAAAACTCTGAGAGCTATTTATTTTTTGCCAGGTGATCTTTATATTGCCTCGGTTGTTAAAGACTGTTAAGAAACCAGTTACTTATATAGTGTGGCCATTAAATTATTTCTCAAATTCTGCATCACAGAATCTACAAGGTATATCTTTGCATATAGTCTTATGACATATAATGAAATTTAGATAGATTCTGATATTAACATTAATACTCTCTTTTGATTAAATTTTTTTCAGTATGTATTAAATCCAACATTCAAACCAGATCAAATTGTTGCTATGGACACAACTTCTAAGATGTCGAGAGCCTACGATGGCACCACATATTTGCCAGGTATGACAGAAGCTATATCTTTACCTGTTAGCTATGTTCAGTGAAAGGTTTCTTTTTCTAGGAAATGGAGAATATAGAAATTCTTGCAGTTTTTTTTCTTTTGTTCACTGTAATTTATGTCATAATGATATCTTTATCAATTATACCTTTATTGATTAAAGTGCTTACTTGAAAATTTTTAATAAAATAAAAATATGTGAATTTTGTTTAGGTTGATTAGTTGTCAAGAAGCTGATACTGATGTTTGTTTACATCTCATTTGATTTATTTATAGGTATTGTTGGACTAAATAACATAAAGGCCAATGACTACTGCAATGTGATTTTACAAGTGAGTTAAATTTGTTGTTGTCAAGCAACTTTTCTAAGAATAGTTGAAAACATTTGGGAATAGATACTTATTTCTGTCTTCAGTAAGTGAATTAGTTTACTGTAACCTCAAAATTAAAGATGTGCTATAAAATACCTTGTTATTGTTTTATAATATGTATATATAATATCACATTCTATATGAAAAGTAATCCTATTTTAAGTGTTATAACATTGAGAGTGAAATTGTGTTTGAATTATTTTGTGTAGGCACTTTCTCACATACCATTGCTGAGGGATTATTTTTTAAGAGAAGAGAATTATAAGCAAATAAAAAGACCACCAGGAGATCAGATGATTTTCCTTGTGCAAAGATTTGGAGAATTGCTGAGAAAGTTATGGAATCCTAGGAATTTCAAGGCGCATGTTAGCCCCCACGAGATGTTGCAGGCAGTAGTGCTATGTAGTAAAAAGAGATTTCAAATCACTGAACAAGGTAAATTTTTGCTTCAAAATTATTTGCACATTTTTAGAAATTTCTGTAAATAAAATCAAAATCAGGTCACCAAAACACTAATGATGTGCGGTAGAATTTACCAGAACTTGCCATTAAATCTTATCAACTATAATGTTACAACTAAAATTTAGATATTAAACCTTTCAGTAATAAATTTTTTATCTTGCCTTCTCTTTAAAGGTGATCCACTCGAGTTTATGTCTTGGTTCCTGAACTCTCTTCACCTTGCTCTAAATGGTGGAAAGAAACTGAGTAGCAGCATTGTCAACAAGACATTTAGGGGGTGCATGCGTGTTTATACCAGAAAAGTACCAGCAGTTGACATGGTGAGAAGAGTTATTTCATTATAGATTTAACAAAAAGCATGCTTCCAATGGCTTATCTAAATGTATTAAGTTATAACTTTTGTATCAGTTCGGCCTTTTTTGTTGGAATAAACATTATTATAAAATGACAAATAATTTTGCTTTTTTTCTTTTTCAGAAAGAAGAAGAGAAACAACAGTTGCTTCTACAAGAGGAGTACCAAGGTAATGCATTTTCCATTTTTACCATTTTCAAAATACCCCAGTCCTTTACAATTTCATTGTGAATAATTTTTTTTTTATATTTTCAGTTTTGCTATTGTGTAAAAAGTTGTTTAAAAGCACATAGTTTAAAGGTTATACTATCATAAAATGAACCATTTTTCTTGTGTCCACTAGTAATGACATATTGGAACATTTATGATCATGTGACAAAAAATAAATTTCATGTCAATCTTCACAGTGCTTTGTAAATTTTATGGCAAGTGTCCTATTTTATCATTTCAATTAGTTTTCACCTTTATGTTCTTAATGTTTGTATAATCCTTTTATCACTAACATGTAAAACTTAGCCTATGGGTTGTGATTTCATTATTATTATTATTATTATTATAACTGGAGTTAATTTTCCAATGCAGAGAGAGTGGAAGAATCTCAGTTCCTATACCTGACCTGTGACCTCCCTCCCCCGCCTCTCTTCCCAGATGAGCTTCAAGAAAACATCATACCACAGGTCCCACTGTTCAACATTTTGTCGAAGTTTAATGGGATAACAGAAAAGGAATACAAGACATACAAGGATTCTACAATGAAAAGATTTGAGCTGACCAAATTGCCACCATGCATTATATTGTACATAAAGGTAAGTGTCACTGTTGTATGTTATATGTTTGTTTAAGCTCCATGTTATTTATTTTCATCTAACCCCACCCGTTCAGGANAGATTTACCTGTTGTATGCAGTCTAATGAATCAGAACAACTTGTTTCAGCATTTATGTTACATAAACGATTTTTTCTAATGAAACTTGTCTTGTGATGTAAAAAAAGAGTTATATGTTAAATAATTGTGGTGTGGCACAAGTAAATGGGAAAGTAATTATTGTTTTTTTAATCCTAGAGAAGAGAGGGAGGGGTGGCATATTACGGTATTTTCTCACAGAAGCCATCACTGATTTCACTTAACTGTATAAAAGTCTTGCTACTAGAAAAACTTCAGGGTATTTATTAATTTTATATAACTTTTCTTACAGACCAGCATTTGTTGGTCTAAATAATTGTATTTTTAACCAATACACATTTCTAAGGAATAGTAAAAAATGCTAAAAGCAAAAGGCTGTTACAGTAACAAGAAAAAAATCATGTGTAAAAGCACTCTAAACAGCTATTTGGAATGTTTCCATAAACCATAAAATAAACAAGGTATAAACTGTACCAAAATAATGATAAGGTATAACTAAAAAGTAAATGAAAATATAGTACGCATAATAACAGTTATGGCCAATAATCTGTCTGACAATGAAATAAAATCACCTAAAAAGTACTTCATATATGATTATGTAATGATAAAGACCTTGTATAGAATGCAATGCAAGAGTTATTTTTACAAAATGAGTATAAAAATGTATAATGAAACAATAGATAATTAATCAGATGTGCTGTCCGAAACACTTTTTGTCTCGCTAATACTGTCACCACTTGATATTGGTAAATGTGAGGCATCCAAACAGCCTTCTCCACAACATAATTTTCAATTGTATCCCTGCCTCATGTCAAACCCCATATACCACAGGACTGAAGTGATATGTGCACAACTTCCAACTGTCTTGGAACCAGCTTTACACTGTCAGTACCCGCCACTGATGGGTCTAGTTTTGTTATGGGAGGTCTGAATCCATAATGTGTACCGGTGGCTAGATGTGTGTCTTAATTAACTATTTTGGCTCTGATTAAATCAGGTGCATCCTTGCATACACTGATTTCAAACTGGCCATCTATCAGATGCTCATCAGTATATTGGCTAGCATGCTTTATCTGGTAAACTTCTGGTAATTATTATAGGCTGGTGGTCTCTTGTATGTACTGATTTCCTTGACAAATAAAGCCATTCATAGCATTTTGGTGAAAAAAAAAAAGAAGAAAAAAAAAAAACTCTGCAAAGCTATTATCAATAGTGCTGGTGTGGAAGATTAGGTCATAAGTAACAAAACTAGGGTGTGTGTGATGGAGCCTTTTATTTTACTTTTTATGCAAAATAGACATGAAAGGGGACATTTACACAACAATTTTGGTTGTACAAAATGTACTTTCATGCCTATTAGAGGGGGTTGGGTCAAGCCACCCTTATGTGTAGTGGTCTATTACAGCATGGGTCTCTATATAAAGTAGGAGCCACCACAATGTACCACAATGTACATCTGCTATTATGATAATTAATATAACTTTGAATATCTGATGCACATTTTACATTTAATCTTTCTTAATCATAAGAAATAAGAATGAAAGTAAGATATACTTACTGTATTTGGACTCTATTTCCTATCCATATTTCCTTTTTTTTTTTTTTTTTTTTTTGATGATAGCATGCATTACATGAAAATGACTTTTCTTATTTTTTTGGTTGTAATTGAAAATATTTTACTGACTCTAACCCCTATTTTCCTTTCAAAGACCTACATTTTATTTTGGGTTGTTTTTTTGTACAAAAGTTTCACTGTATCTGCCTAACCATCCTATGTTAGCATGTAGCAGCTACCTCATAGCAGGAATAAAAATGGCCGCCTGCTAGCATATGGACCGAAGATGTCCCTATCTATAGTTTGAGTACATACCGAGCCCAACCCTCAGACAAGCTGATTTTCACATATATCTCACCTTATATTCATGTCTTTTCAACCGTGAATAATAAGCTTGTCTGAGGCAGGGGCTTATATAAAAAATGAACATCTTTTATCCTCAAGTCACTGTAAGATTCTTCTTTCTTAATTAGCACTACATGTACAAATAAAGCAATCAAAATATTGATCACAAACAATGATTGGCCACATATTGCCTTACTTTTTTACATGGGCACCTTCTGTACCCAATTACAAAATTTCACAGTTGTCATCTTACTGTAACTAAAGATATGTAGCATTGCAATTCAGACCCCCCCCCCTAAAACACACATTTTCATGAATATTTGACAAGGTCATTTTGACATGAATTTTTTATTATTCAAATTCAATAAAAAAATTTTTTTTAAGTGGATCATAAAAGTGTAAGACCCAAACTTTAATTTGGCATCAGTTTTTTTCCATTCATTCACAATTTATTTTTCATGTACAAAGGTGGGCACTTTTACCCCCTTATTCGCACTCATCCTTTCTGCAATGCCTATGTACATCCCTTACAACAGCTTTACCCATCACCAAACTTTCAACTTCCTAACTCTTAAGGTCTAGGGGGAGATAGGACAAATCATGTGATAAGAATTCAGAACCAACCACCCCCAGGTGCAGTCCAACCCCCTGTTGCACTAAAACTCAGAAATAGCCCCACACACTCCTGAAATGTCTTCCAATCACCAAAGTTTCAACTTCCTATGTCTAATGATCTAGGAGGAGATAGAGGAAGTTACAATGAGAAAAGAATTCAGAAACAACCACCCCTAGGGACAGCCCAACTATATTGAGTGATGACATTATTGTCAATTTGTTAATCATATGTTGTCAGTTGCAATCTAAACCCATCACTTCAAGAAAAAAGGTGAAACATTTTGCAAGATATGACAGCTCACATTTTCTTTCAGTTGTAAATGACAGCTTATTGACAATGGATGGGGCAAAACAAAGGTATGTTCAGAACATAATTTTGCCTTACAAAAGACCAAACTAATGGGAAAAAATCAATTTGTTTCAGAGAGACTGAGTGTCAGAAGTTGGAATGTACAAGGAGAGCCGAGTCATGTGGAAATTTAATCATCCACCCCCAGGGGCAACCTCAACCCTAGATATACTAAAATTCCAAAAGGCTTATTTCTTATTCTGATAAAAGGTTGATCAATTTCCAAAATTCCAATTCTGTAATTTTAATAGTCTAAGAAAAGGTAGTATATTACAATGCAAAAAAACTTAAAATCAACCATCCCTAGGAGCAGCCCCACCCCCAGGAATACTAAATTCCTGTTCAATTCAACTAGCCAAAATCTGATCATGCTTTGATTTGATCCATTACAATACAAATCATATGAATCTATTACCGTATGGTTAAAAACCTTTTTTTAATTCACTTCATTGTCAATAAACAACCATTTACTTTTGAAAGATGCCAATATACAATACAATACAATACAATACAATAAATATAATGATGGGCCATCATATCCCGCAAAATTTTCCACGTGTTATTTTAGAGAGTTCTTCAAACATGTGAGTGTACATTGCAATCAATAGCATTCAAAACCAATATATTAGTTTCTTTGCAAAACACCTAGTTAGCCAGTAAATTTTGAGTGACTTACAGTTAAGATAAATCAATATTATATTTTATGTGAAACTGTGGCACAATTCTGTAATAAAAAAAAATTAAGTCAGTTTTGTCTCAAAGCTTAGTTTACAAAGATCTGGCCAAGTTGTGTTACACAAAGAATCTAAAGCTGATCAACAATTAACTAATATATATATTGGCACAAAAATGTATGCATTGGCACTCCTTAAAAATCCATATTAAAATATGTACTGGTGCAAAGAAAAACATTCAAGCGTTCTTGCATTCCATGATTGGGCTCGATTTGCTGAATGAACTAATAGTTAACTACACCTAGATTGTTCATGTGATAGTACATATAAAAATATTAATATAACTTTTATATGGGAGTGCCAAAGTATAAATTTTCTTGCTAATATTTATAATGCTGTATAGTACTTACTTTCTGTGTCTGTGCCTTTACTTGTACCAGTATGGTCAGTGCAGAATTTTAGAAGTGTTGATATGCCTGTGGTGAGATTGTTGTTCATCATCCACAAATCCTTAGGAAGCCTAATAATGCAGAAATTGTAAAATGGTGAATTTTCATTAGTATGTGTAATTTAGGATTTCTCTTTCTTCAAGAAAATGTTTCACACCAAAATAAAATGTCTTTCAAAATAAGTACACCTCATGTCATGCAAATAACCAGTAGCACAACGAAAAACAAGGCAGCAAAGCTGTCAAATGTACAGACAAAAACCAGAAAATAAAAACGCAGGAAATAGGATACTGTCAATTTTGATGCACTAATGTATTATGCTTACTGTAACTGCATAGCCAACGTCAAATTCTAATTCTGCATAACAGTGGATTAGGATGAAAGTAAAATGTATAACAAGCATTAGACTGAGTTCCCATACCTAGATCAATCTAACAGGATCAAATCCAACTCCAAGGGGTTTCTCACTAAATTGCTTTCAGCTTAAGCGGCTTAGGATTCTGGCATGCCAGTTTCAGTAGGCGTGACAAACAGCTAAGCCACTTACATTGATTGCAATTTAGCGAGAATTCCCTTGGAGATAGATCGATCCACAGTTAGTGTGATAGGGTCTGGAAATAGTTCCTAAGGCTTCAGGCTGATAAGAGTTAAACTTTGGAAATGCCAGAACGAGATAAAGTGAAAATTTCACCAAAAAAAAAAAAAGGTTAAACTCAATAATATATATATATATATTAATAGAGCTGTTTTTCTTATTTGGGCTGTATGTCAATCCTAAGAATCATTCTTGTAAATTAAAAAAATACAGAAAATGTTACAAAGTAACAGTACAGGGCTCCTGGTGGATGGGAGTGATAAGTCACATCTTGAAAATGCCAGTTTGAAAAATTAAAAATTAAAGAAAAAATTACAAAAATATTCCACTAAAGCTGCCATTCAGTCTAGCTGAATAACCATGATATGTATCATCCAACTTAAGTTTAACAGTGTAAACAACTCACAGAAATATAATATATTTTGTTTTACTACAAAAAGGGCAGTCATAGCTATTATTCTGATATCTGAACTTGTCATCATACCATGTGACCTCCATAGATGGCTATACTTTGTAATAATTTCTTNGTTAAAAAAATACAGACAATGTTACAAAGTAACAGTACAGGGCTCCTGGTGGATGGGAGTGATAAGTCACATCTTGAAAATGCCAGTTTGAAAAATTAAAAATTAAAGAAAAAATTACAAAAATATTCCACTAAAGCTGCCATTCAGTCTAGCTGCATAACCATGATATGTATCATCCAACTAAAGTTTAAACAGTGTAAACAACTCACAGAAATATAATATATTTTGTTTTACTACAAAAAGGGCAGTCATAGCTATTATTCTGATATCTGAACTTGTCATCAGACCATGTGACCTCCATAGATGGCTATACTTTGTAATAATTTCTTAAGAGATTATAACACAAAAAAAAACACTTTTTAGAAAAAAAATTAATTATTTGCCAAAAAGAACAGTCAAGTTGCAAATATTGCACAACAGGTAGTATCAATAAAAGTTAACTGTTACATGCCCTTTGGAGTTATAAGTTCCACAATGAAAATGCCAGTATGTGAAAGATAAAAATTTCACAAAATGTACAACAGAATAACATGGTCAATAAGATTACAGTTTCAGGACCATATGTGAGAGTTCAAATTCACATAATGAAAATTCCAATATGTGAAAAAAGATGACAGTGCATAAAATAATATAATTACTCAATGTTTAAAGACATAAAAACCAACACAACTCCTTATGTGGAAAAACAGAAAATGCACAGTGCTTCTGGTGGATGGGAGTTTCACGAGTGATATCTTGAAGATGCTAGTGTTTGAAAAATAATTAAAAGAAAATGTTAAATAAAACATAACAAAAAAATTCCAATAAAGCTGCTATTCAAACTTTTAATCTAGCTGTGTAATTACTAACATGACTAACATTTACCTGCATAATAATCATCGATTCCTATTTATGTGACACAGTTAAGAGAGATAAACCCAGGGGACTTTAAAATGAAATCTCAACGTGTGTTTTATGTAATCTCATTTAATGTCCACTTGAAAATTAATTAAGCAAATTACTTTATAACCCTAAAACAACTTGAAAATTAATTAAGCAAATTACTTTGTGATCCCGAATTAATATACTGCCCACTATCCATATACATTTATTGCACCATAGTGCACTCTATAGAACTGCATTGCTTCCAAAACAGAAAACAATCACACTGGTTTTCCAACACAAGCTGCACTTCAGTCTTATGAAACTTTTCAGTAAATTTGAGTATCATAAGTAACATGGTTTTCCCTTAATCGCTATCCTGGCAGCAGTGTCCAAAATAGGGGTTTCTTCAACTTTCATGCAATATAACATAATACTTAACAGCATAATGACCATCAATTTTTTATAAAAAAAGTAAGAGTATCATGAATATTCAGAAAATGTGATATGGGAAGGTCTTCAAGACCATGGAAATTCAGAGTCACACATTCAAAATGCCAAAATGTTAACAAGAGATAACTGTACTGAAATAATTTTCTTTCCATTTTCAACACCTTTTTGACATAAAACAAAATAATCAATTTACTGTCATTTTTAAATGATCAACTAGGAAAATTGTTGACATAGGAAAAATATCAATAGAACAATTTTAAATGTCCAATTTGCTCCATTTGCAGATTCTGAACATAGTGAATGATTGAATCTGACAAACTGCAATGATGAGTTCCTTTCCATTTTTGATACTTTATTACACAATGCACAATAACAGGTTTACCGTCATTTTTATATAATCACCTAACAATATTGTTAAGAAGCAGAAAATGTCAAAACAACACTTTTACATATCTAATTAGTTCCATAATGAGACTGTTAACATGCCTAAGAATTAAATCTGAAGAAAAAAACACTTACATACAAAAAGGCTAATAACTTCATCAAAACTTAACTGATCAAGCTTATTTTCAAACTTGATCTGTATACTAGTCAGACTAATCACTGCTGTGAGATGCAAGACAAAAGGCTGATTGGTTTTCCTTAAAATGTGTTATCAGTGTTGCATATATGCTGAATAAGGGAAAAAGACAGCATAACTGTTGTAAAAATAGTCCAATCAAGCCAATTTTCGAACTTGACCTGCGTATTATGAATATTCATCAGTTTCAATCCAAAAGGAAAAACATTTTTACACTTATCTTGTTATCCATGTTATAAAAAAGCTGAAAAATTTGAAAAAAAAAACAACATGATAACTTCCCTAAAAATGGCCGGATCATAATGAATTTTGAACTTGACCTGCGTGTTATGAATATTCATCAGTTCTGTAAGTTTCAAGCCAAAAGGTAAAAGGGTGCTTCACTTATCGCATTATCTGTATTGCATATATGTTGACAAAAGTGAAAAAACATCATAACTTCCATAAAAATGACCGGATCATGCTGAATTTCGAACTTGACCTGCATATTATAAATATTCATCAGTTCTGTAAGTTTCAAACAAAAAGGTAAAAGGGTTCTTCACTTATCGTGTTATCAGTGCGACGGCAGACGCAGATGACGGCTATATGTACAGACACATCAAAGAAAGCAAATTGAAGAAAGCAATTTCAATTTAAAAAATTTAAAATTTGTGACATTAATATAAGTAAACTATTATAGAATGAATATTCTTCCATTTTTAATGAAATTTATTCAAATATTAAAAATTTTGAATATTTTAATAAGATAATATAACACTGCCCCCCCCCCCCACACACACACACACACACACACAGTATTTTTTAAAGACTTGGTTAAACTTCATGTGAATCTGTTATCAAATTTCAGATTTACAATAAGTGGACCCTGCACCCCAAACCCTGGAAAAAGCCCTGATCGAAACTATGTTAAAGCAATAATAACTCTTCCTTTGAGATTCAAAATTCCGCAAGTAATACATTCTAAACAACACATGGAAATATATAATATATCGCATTTCACCACTAAAACGGCTGTTATTGTAGTAAAACTAAAAACTGCTTGTCAATACATACACGTCTCCATAGATTTACGTTTTGTTAAATTTACGTTCCGATAGATCCACCAACAGTTTCCTATAAACCCACGTATCTTTAGATCCAGGTACCGCTAGATCCATCTATCTGACATCGTAATTAATCGGCTAAAATGCCGATATAAACTTGAGATACAGGTATGAGGCTTTCGAGAGATAGTCTGGATGCGAGTACTGACCCACTCAGTGAGATGACTTAATTACAACCTGATAATTATTTATTTATATATATTTATTAGGTGTTCAAACAAGACATAGGCCTACATGTACGTTCGCGTCTACACGTCTTTACTATCGTTTACTATCATTTACTTCATTGCAGGGGCGGATTTAGGCCGTCTTCTGGGTCTTCCGGAAGACGGTCAGATTTTCAGGTTTACATTGACGGGTATCTAATTTTTTCTGTCGGAAGACGGTCAAAAANAAACATAACAAAAAATTCCAATAAAGCTGCTATTCAAACTTTTAATCTAGCTGTGTAATTACTAACATGACTAACATTTACCTGCATAATAATCATCTATTCCTAATTATGTGACACAGTTAAGAGAGATAAACCCAGGGGACTTTTTATGGCCACTTGAAAATTAATTAAGCAAATTACTTTATGACCCTGAATTAATATACTGCCCACTATCCATATACATTTATTGCATCATAGTGCACTCTATAGAACTGCATGGCTTCCAAAACAGAAAACAATCACACTGGTTTTCCAAAACAAGCTGCACTTTCGTCTTATGAAACTTTTCAGTAAATTTGAGTGTCCAAAATAGGGGTTTCTTCAACTTTCATGCAATATAACATAATACTTAACAGCATAATGACCATCAATTTTTTATTAAAAAAAAATAAGAGTATCATGAATATTCAGAAAATGTGATATGGGAAGGTCTTCGAGACCATGGAAGTTCAGAGTCACACATTAAAAATGCCAAAATGTAAACAAGAGATAACTGTACTGAAATGATTTTCTTTCCATTTTCAACACCTTCTTATAAAAAACAAAATAATCAATTTACTGTCATTTATAAATGATCAACTAGGAAAATTGTTGACATAGGAATAATATCAATAGAACAATTTTAAATGTCCAATTTGCTCCATTCGCAGATTCTGAACGTAGTGAATGATTGAATCTGACAAACTGCAATGATGAGTTCCTTTCCATTTTTGATACTTTATTACACAATGCACGATAAAAGGTTTACCATCATTTTTATATAATTAACTAACAATATTGTTAAGAAGCAGAAAATGTCAAAACAACACTTTTAAATTAGTTCCATAATGAGACTGTTAACATGCCTAAGAATTAAATCTGAAGAAAAAAATTTATATACAAAAAGGCTAATAACTTCATCAAAACTTAACTGATCAAGCTTATTTTCAAACTAGATCTGTATACTAGTCAGACTAATCACTGCTGTGAGTTGCAAGACAAAAGGCTGATTGGTTTTCCTTAAAATGTGTTATCAGTGTTGCATATATGTTGAATAAGAGAAAAAAGACAGAATAACTGTTGTAAAAATAGTCCAATCAAGCCAATTTTCGAACTTGACCTGCGTATTATGAATATTCATCAGTTTCAATCCAAAAGGAAAAACATTTTTACACTTATCTTGTTATCAGTGTTATAAAAATGCTAAAAATTAAAAAAAAAAAACATCATAACTTCCCTAAAAATGGATGGATCATGCTGAATTTCGAATTTGACCTGCGTATTATGAACATTCATCAGTTCTGTAAGTTTCAAGCCAAAAGGTAAACCGGTATTTCACTTATCATATTATCAGCGCTACATAAACAGGGGCGGATCCAGAGCTATATACTGACAGTCTTCCAAATTATCTTTGTTGATTCATCCTCCAATTTTGACCGTCTTCCAACATTAAAAATTGGATACCCGTCAATGTAAACTTGAAAATCTGACCGTCTTCTGGAAGTCCCAGAAGACGGCCTAAATCCGCCCCTGATAAAGGCTGAAAAAAAGTGAAAAAACAGCATAACTTCCCTAACAAAGACCTGATCATGCTGATTTTCGAACTTGACCTGTGTATTATGAATATTCATCAGTTTTGTAAGTTTCAAGCCAAAAAGTAAAATGGTTTTCCACTTATCGTATTATCGGTGCTGCATATATGCTGAATCCCTACAAGTGACCCAATCATGCTGATTTTCGAACTTGACCTGCGTATTATAAATATTCATCAATTCTGTAAGTTTCAAGCTGAAATTAAGAACAGTTTTACACTTATCATGTTATCGGTAAAAGTGCACGGCGACAACGGCGACGCCAGACGCAGATGATGGCTATATGTACTGACACATCTGTGTCTGTACATAAAAAGAAAAAAAAAAGGAATTATCCCTGTAGATGTAGTACTGTATGAAAGAAGTCATTGTATTATCAGTGTTCCCAAGTTTTCTGACCAGCCATCAACAAGTCACCACTGTGTCAGCACAATTTCAATATTTTAATTTATCAACTGAACACATGTCCACCTTACATTCTGTATCAGTGGGTCAGAGACATTTAATAATTCACAGGCAATTTCTGTAACTTCACATGATAACTTTTGATTGTAGTCTGTAATTCCACATAATATGTTATGTAAAGTCTACAGAGGTAAAGAAAGCTTGTTGACTACTTAATTAATTAATCAGAATAATCAACAAGCTTACTTTTATAAGATGTTAAGTTCATGAAGCCATTGTCTTGGTTTGATACTAAAGAGTGTAATTCCTCACATATCGTTAGAATGTAACTGAGCAAGCAACAAGTGAACATTAAATGCTAAATTTGCACTGTTCCAGACAAGTGAACCATAAGTGATGCTGAACTGTAGTCATCAAAACAAATTCTAGCATAATAATAATAATAATAATAATAATAATAATAATAATAATATTATTATTATTATTATTATTATTATTTTGATAATAAATTAACGAATATGTCAATGAATAAAAATGTCAAAACATGGAAAATTCAGTAGTTAAGAAAATAGACTGGCCCAGTGGATTTAGATTTAGATTTAAGAAGTGGGGGGGGGGGGGGGGGGGGGGTGGGGGGGGGGACCCACCCCCTGCGGTTTTCAGAAAAAAAAAAAAAAATTTAAAAAANAAGCTGAAATGAAAAACAGTTTTCCACTTATCGTGTTATTGGTAAAAGTGCACAGCGACGACGGCAACGGCGACAACGGCGACGACAGACGCAGGTGATGGCTATATGTACAGACACATCTGTGTCTGTACATAAAAAACAGCATAACTTTTGTAAAAAAAAAAGTCCAATCAAGCCAATTTTCAAACTTGACCAGTGTATTATGAATGTTCATCAGTTCTGTAAGTTTCAAGCCAAAAGGTAAAATGGTTTTCCACTTATCATGTTATCAGTGCTGCATAAATGCTGAATAAAGTGAAAAAACAACATAACTTTTGTAAAAATAGTCCAATCAAGCCAATTTTCGAACTTGACCTGTGTATTATGAAAATTCATCAATTTTGTAAGTTTCAAGCCAATAGGTAAAACGGTTTTCCACTTATCGTGTTATCGGTGCTACATAAATGCTGAAAAAAGTGAAAAAACAGCATAACTTCCCTAAAAATGGCCTGATCATGCTGATTTTCGAACTTGACCTGCGTATTATGAATATTCATCAGTTCTGTAAGTTTCAAGCCAAAAGAAAAAACAGTTTTCCACTTATCATGTTATCAGTAAAAGTGCATGGCGACGATGACGGCGACGACAGACGCAGGTGATGGCTATATGTACAGACACATCTAAAAAAAAATTAAATCATAAATCCTCAACATTATCCTTTTGTCATAATAACATCTTTCAAAGTTGTGTTTTCAACTTGAAATGATTGTTTTGGTGCCTCTTTTGAAAATAATTCTTGGCAATGCTTTATTTTACTCAGCAGTTATCAGTTTGAGAAATTTATCCTATGATGCTACAAACTCATATTTGGGAACATTTTTAATGCAGTGGTTTACGTGTGCTACCATTGCTTTGGTAAATATTGGCAGTTCAGTACCAGGAGTGCTCACAGTGACATGATTCTGATAAGTAGATAAAAAATATGCAGTGGGAAGTGCACTCTATTGGCAACTATAGGTAATAAACTCATTAAATTTATCACAAGATCATTTGCCTTATCTTTTAGATAAGTTACATAAATTAATTCTTTGTAAACTGTTTCTTGTCAGTAAAGAATATAATTTTTGTGTGTGTGTTATCCGGTGTTTGTGATGTATTGTGTCAGTAAAAAATTACAACAGTAAAACTTGATAATTTGACAATGACATACATAAAAAAATTTAATACAGTAAAGCCACTGTTATTTATAAACCTTATCTTTGCTTACCGACTTAATATATAATTAAATGATTCTAATAATTTTAACTACTTAATTGTGACTTCAAGTATTAAAAAAAAACAAATATCATAAAATTAATAAATAACCAAATAAATACATAAACCATATACTGGTAATATTAAAAATATGCTGCCACCATATATTAAGGTGCTTTTCTGTAATGAAACAATTAAAAGGTGAAAGGTGGCATTATTATTTGAAAATATATGGAGTATCAAAATAAAATCTTTTATGGTTTATTCAATAAAAGAGAGAGGTTATTATCCGCCAGATTCGTCTTATAAATGTTTGAAAGTTGAATTACAGAACGAATGAATTCTGTAATCTAGCTAAATAAACATAATATCTCTTACCTCTGATGTCGTAGAAATGCCACTATTGTGTAAGACTACAGTACTAGTATCGCCGGATTTCTGTCTTTCTCCTGCGACTCACTACTGTCTCTCTTTGTTTCATACAGCCTCTCTTTGTTTCATATTTCCCGCTCACGCTCGGCAATCGGCAATCCTCGGCCGACTCCGCAAGCTCCATACTAATGTCTATGGGAGTATATGGGGACATTACGACATTCGGTTTGAAGGCTTTAACCACTTTTGATAGTTTCTTTTGCAATTTTATTAATTAATGTGGTAGTCTAAGGTTGTTCTAGGTGGATTTCAAGTTTATGCACCCGGTTTAAAAATAATTTAGCGATTTTACGACAATCATTTACTATCCAATCAAGGTGACAGCCGAGCGTGTTCCCGCTCGTGTTCCCGCTAGTGTGTCGCTCGTGTCCCAGATCACTTTTCAAGAGTGCAAAGCTCTAAAAAAAAGTCGATTGTTTTACTGTGCTTTTTGATGGCCTATTTTTATACACAGATGTATTAAAATACTTAGTATTTATTAAAGTTAAAAGCAAACTGACATTCACCGCTGTGTTTTGAGAAAGCGTGTTTGGCTTGTCTTGCTTAGATGCCACTCGAGGTCGTCTGCTTTCTGCTGTCAAAGCAGCTTGTAATATTTTAATGCTTAAATGTAGATTTGTTTGAAACGCACTATATTAGTTTCAGCCTGGTAAAATTTTAAGTGAACTACTTGAGTTTGAGGAATTTTTATGTAAAATGGGCGTACATCGATGTTGGAACAGCAAAGAGTTGCAGGCGGTGTCCAGTCTACTCATTTTCCACATTCCAGAGTAGCTGATGTACAGCAAGTGTGAAAGTGTACAGAGGGATCATGCCAACAACGATAAAAGGGTAAGTTTCGTTAAGCCACAGGGATAGCAAAATTACGTCATTTTTCAGTTTTCGGAATATTTAATTTTATATATGATAAGTGAATGCACGAAACTGTTCCAGAGTTTTTGATTTTCGTTACTCTTTTTTATTTATTTATTTATTATTTTTTTGAGAGTTTTTTCAAATCGTCTAAATCTGGTGATAAATTTTAAAGAGGTGGGAGTGCTGGTCGGATTGTACTGAATGGCAAAATCTCATAACTGTAGAGGCTACATCCCTTAATACCAGTATTTCCCTGCACCGGTTTCAAGGGATGTATGGCTAATTTTTGGTTTTTCTAGTCTTCAAAGCAGATTTTCAGTCAGCAGACATGCAGCTCAGTATATATGCTCCACCCTGCTCTAGTTATATATGGGTACAATATACTTGTGCGATGTGTTTTGTTAGTCAATATTGACCGACTCCTCAAGACATTCAAACAACCTCCCTCCCCCCCCCCAAAAAAAAAAGTTTGAGCATGGAGATTTCAAAGAGTTATATACCCACTAGAAGAGGTCCTTAATGGCTATTAAACATTGTACATTAGGGAGGTAATTCAAAGGAGATCCTGGTGGCTTTTTATTTTGTTCATGATAAATTGATATCTGAAAATGTATAAGTTAGATTGGTGTTGCTCTACAGTCTTGGCTGGTAATACCTGCTCATTTATTCTAATCATGCACTGTTGAACAGTGTGCTTTAGAAGAATAGGGAATTATCCTTAACACAGCCTACCTTAATTCAGATTTAAACCTTCATACTCATTTTTGGTAAAGACACTAATTCTTTTCAACCTGCTTCTTGTCTCACATTTCCACTCTTTGCTCAATTGCTTGTAATGTGATTGTACAACTGGCAGTGCTTTTCCTACAAATACTATAGCTTACAGAATTAATCTAAAATAAGATTAGTCCAGATTAATTAATTCAGAAAATAAAACAACAAAACCCCACATTTTTTATATATTTAACCATATAAAGAAAAGAATATTGCCTCTAGCATAATGACAAAAAAAAATAATAATAATAATTTAAAAAATACTCAGTCAAGTACTAGATCTACTTCTTTAACAAGTATTATTGATAGTGATCCCAATACAAATCTTCACAAAGGAAAATAACTCAATAGGTGGAAGTCATTGTAACTAGCATTCCTATACAAGTACTCCTGTCTCCCTCAACTGAATAAGACACATGCAGTGGTTTGATTCATGAAAAATTAAATTATTTTTTAACTTTAAAAAGAATGAAACACTTGATTTTTATTTAACAAACAACTAAAACCAATGCAACTTCAAATGATCCCACTAATGGATTCCCCTTCATGAGAAAAAAGAAAATTATGTGCAAAGAACTTATCATAAACCCTGCCAGCTCCACCACCATGTCACCGTTACTGCTTCTCCTCCTAGACTACAAGGACCTGCGTACCCATCTCTTGGATTTAGGTCACGTATAATCTCAACTCTATCCATGTAAAATTTGGGCTTCTTCGGTGCTGGGGTCTAGGTGTGGCGCTCATCGCAATGCACCCTTGTCCAAAATTTGTAAAATTAAATGCAAAATATCTCCCACACTGGAGGAATTATGGGAAAAATTTCACAGACGGCTGACCGAAAGTCATATGTGAAGATTTCAAATATACCCTTGGATATGAAATGGGCCAAATATTCTAAAAAAGTTAATTTTTTACGAAAAAAAAATATTTGTGCCAATTTTCAGAAACAACACAGATCTAACCTATGATATATTATTGGCAGGTGTTACCATTATGGTCATCTTTCATATCTGTGAGTTTGGGGTCAATCGGTGCATTTTCACGGGAGCTGTGGCCATTATATGCCAAAACCGGAAACTCTAATTCTGGAACCATGGAACCATGCTAGAGACCTCTTGTTTTTTGCATTTGATAGAGCATGTCAAGCCCAACACTGAATGTGGTCTCTGTTTTTTGTTTTCCATGCGGTTTACAAGTAATGCTGTGTCAAAAAGTACATTGTGGTGGTGAAAGTAAAATGTGCAATACAGTAATATGTATAAAATTTTGAACGTCTGGAAAAGATAACATAAGGCTTGGCGAGGCAGACAACGTCTGGTCAAAAATGACATTATTTCATGAAATTTGAACATCTGGAACTTCTGAGCACCTCCCACTTCAAGAATTTGAACCAAAATGAGCTTTTCTTTATTTTAATTAATTTCTTTTGTTGGAAATTTATGGCACATAAAGTTCTACTGTAACTCCAAAATTGTAACATTTAGTCCCTTATATCCCCAAAACTGGCAGTGCTTAGTGCTTATACTTTCAAAACTGGCAAAGATACGCCCATAGTTACTATTAAATTTGAATAGTAAGTCATATACTTTTCCATCCCTTTTATTTTTATTTCGCTTTTTTATTTTTATGGATGGCGAAAAAAAAAAAAAGTCAAAAAAAAAAATTCTGCTTACGTAAAGGAATGCTGTCAGTACACAGCTGGAAATGCAAATTTACCACAGAAACACGTATCAAACTAACACTATATCTTTATCCATGCTCTCAAAATATTAAAGCATTGTCAATACTTCGTAGAAAGGTAAAAAAAAAAGTCATGAATAGATATGCTGCATATTTCCAAGTCTATTTAAGGTTATTTTATGCATTTTGTTGGTATACCAATCAATAAAACAAATATTAAACAAACAGTGTGTCTTTATTTGTGCTCTCAGAATATTAAAGCATTATGAACACTTCACAGAAATGTTAAAAAGTCATGCAGTATCAATGGCATACCAATCTAAAACGACGGTGTCCGTCCTCTTAATGACTTTAATTGTCGTGTAATTTGACAGTAATCCTAGAGATGAATTTCACAGCAAATCGGCTATTGGCGATAAACAGCATGCGCAGAAAGCTCATTTTCCGGCAAAATTCAAGAAGGATGTTTGCTCTCAACCAACTCCATTGGGGGTGAGTTTTTTTTTTCTGAGAACGGACGAAAATCGGTGCGCACGCAGGATGTCATCCATAAAAATAAAAAAGTGTGGCCTTATCTCCAAAACTGGCAGAGATACGCCCATAGTTACTATTGAACTTGAATAGGAAGTCATATACTGGCAATCAAACTGTGACCTTAAAATTGACCTTTGACCTATTTTTCACCATGAACTGAACTTTGCAACATTTAACTCCATTTTATCTTCAAAGCTGGCAGAAATGGCTCTATAGTTACTATTGAAGTTGAATAGGAAGTCATATACTGGTAATCTGTGACCTTGAAATTGACATTTGACCTAATTTTCATGATAAACTGCACTTTGCAAATTTTCTTGCCCGTCATATCTTCAAAACTAACAGATATATGCCCAGTGTTGCCCCTAAGTTTTCTCTTTTGTCAGCATATATATAACACTGACAACACATTTCAAGAAAAACCAATAGGCCTATTGTCTAGAAAATCACAGGAGTCATATATATATATTGCTTCCTTAAGTTTATCTAGTTTTCTGTATTGGATCGTTATTCCCTTGAACTTTACTGGCTTGTCTATTGTGCCTTTTGGAGAATATCTGGGGTAGCGCTATCACTCACCAATTGAGCCAAATGCTAAAACTGACTGAAATTGGCTAAACAAAATAGGGTTGATTTGACTTATTTTAGTCAAATTTAAACCATTTGGACACAAAAAAAGATGAAAAAGTAGTATTTTGGCTAAACGAAAAGAATTGCTAGCGCCACCCCAGAATATCTTTATTTTTAATTCTTAACGGGGACTGTAAACAAGGTGTGGATAGCAGTGGAGGAATCTGAAAAAAAAAAAAACAGGGGAGGGGAAAATTCTTCAGTGACTGGGATGAATAAATACATGATGTAATCACTTCTGGGCGGCCTTATGTAGTAATTTTTAAGCAAAAAGATTCTTATGTAAGTGAAAATTGAGAGTTTTTTTCTATTTTGGATTATTCTAAGTGAAATTTTTTCAATAAATTATAGAAAATCATTCCTTCATTTCCCTTTAGTTTGATGTGTTCTTTTCTATTTCAAGGTGACATCTTACAGCCTGAGGTCAGTTTTGCATGCCTTCCCCTCTGCTGCATTTTACAATGTAATGCTTGCTTTGTCCACTTGGCAGCAGCACATTACAGTGAAGCTGAAGTCTTCATTAAATGTCAATGATGCCCTGGTGTGGTGTGATTGTGTCTGTGTGTGTGTGTGTGTTTGT
The DNA here is from genome assembly GCF_001039355.2 of Lingula anatina. The sequence continues at coordinate 108,392 of NW_019775888.1, forward strand.
GTGTGAGAAAGAGAGAGGGAGAGTTTAATATTAGAAGCTCCAGGAACTTCAATTTGCTACAAAAAAATAAATAAATCAAAATAAATCAAATGAAGGACTATGAAAAAATTAGGTATTAAATTATGTGCCGGGTATAAAAATAACTGAAAAGCTTATTCTGTATTGATGAGAGTCCCAAGGACAAATCTCCACGGTATACTTCACCTGGGGAGAAATGTATTTATAATTGCAATATAGAATCATTTGAATAGTGTGCTTTCTGGGGGAGAAGGGATTGGTGGCTATCCAGATTGAATGTTTGTGTGTTTATGAGAGAGAAAGTGAAACAGTGTGTGTGTGTGTGTGTGTGTGTGTGTGTGAGAGAGTGAGAAGAGAGAGAGACCACACTTAATGTAAAATCTCCATATTATTCAAATTAAGTGTCTGTAGGAAAAAATTACTGGGTGTGTGTATGTGAGAGAGAGTGTGTGTATTTGTGTGTTTCTGTGAGAAGAGAGAGAGAGAATTTAGTGCTCAGAAAGCTCAATAAATCTTAAAATTGATTTTCAACAAACTAAACAAAATAAAGTTATCCAAACATGCAAATATTGAAATTTAGTCTCATAAGCCCAGTAGTCAAACCCTGCAATGTTCTTTCCTGTGAACTTTTTGTGAAAATTAAGTTGTTTATGTACAGACACATCTGCGTCTGTCGTTACAATGCACTTTCACAATAACAGGATAAGACTAAGTAGAACACATTTTTTTTTGTGCTTGAAACTTACAGATGGATATTTATAAAATGCAGGTCAAGTTCAAAATCAGTAGGATCAAGCATTTTTTTAAAGTTATGCTGTTTTTTCACGTCTTCAGTATATATGCAACAGCCATAACACGATAAGTGGAAAACCAGGGTATGAAATTCGTATAAATTTGAAGCCGGACAGCAGGACTGGCAACTTTGAAATGTAGCCAGCCCTGGCCAAAAGTAGCCAGTCCTGAATTTTTTTGAAAATTACCTGATTAACCCAATTGCAGGCAAGAACAATATTGAAACAAGGACTCTTAGTCTCAAAGTGAATTAATTCAAGTAGATTCTTCACTGTCAGCATCTGAAACATTATGCTCTGAACCCAAATCGGAAAAGTGTGATTCACTGCATGTGTCTGTCATAATCAGTCTAGTTGCATGACCTGCTTGTTACAAATGACATTTTTACTATCAGTCTCATCACAAATTAACCAAGAAAATTCAGTTTTCCATGATGGCACAACTGATCTTTTCCTATTTCAGGACTAGACACTAACTTTAATGAGCACCTGTCCTTTGACGTGTCCTATTTTGAATCCAATCTGTCCAACAAAACCAAAATTTCTTTCCATTCATACCTCTCGGTGAACTTTGTAAACATTAATATGTGTAATACATGTAATGTATTTATTACCAAGATATTCAGTCAAATGAGCCTGGAAAATGCAGTGGATTTATTTTCAGATAAAAAGTCATTTTTTCATACTTGTGAACTCCTGAATATTTAATCTTGCCTATAAGTCTGATTTAACATGACTTCAATCAGGGCTTTTCCCAGGGTTTGGGGTACAGGGTCCACTTATTGTAAATCTGAAATTTGATATCAGATTTACATGAAGTTTAACCAAGTCTTTAAAAAATACTGTGAGGTGTGGAGGGGGGGGCAGTGTTATATTATTTAATTAAAATATTCAAATTTTATAATATTTGAATAAATTTCATTAAAAATTGAAGAATATTCATTGTATAATAGTTTACTTATATAAATATCACTAATATTAAAGTTTTTAAATTGATATTTATATTAACAATTTGCTCTTTTTAGGGGTAACGTGTTTAATTTTTTTTAAATATATGAATTAAATGAAATCAGTCATTAAAAAAATTTCCCCTTCTTTTTATTTAAATTCTAATATTTTTATTACTAATTTTTTTCCTTACATCAGTATCACACTTGTGACAGCTTTGCTAATTTATCAAATTCCAGCACTAAATTTTGAACTGTAAATAACACAGGTGGTGCTAGAGTCATTAAATAAAACATCTTACAAAATTTCAGGTTATGCAAATATAAACATTTCAACAAGATCTTCAGTCCCAAAGTTTGACTTTCCAACTTCAAATGGTTGTGAGGAGATAGCCTACAACACATTTGATTGACAGACAGTATGTTGCCTTGACAACAAACTAGATGCATCCAGTTCATCCAGTCCAATCTGATGTACCCAGTACTTGTGTAGTTTCTATTTTAAAAACGGTCTTTATTGCAGGTAGATTTTAAAACAAATAAATACTCAGTAGTCAGCCTGTTATGTGAATATAAATTTTGTTTTGTGAAGTTCTGGAAGGTGTTCACTTTCATAATTTGGCAGTAAGTTTGCTTAGACTTCGTTTTGGGACCACATGTTTTGTACCAATGTAGGTCACTCCTTTTAATGCCATCCAGGAAGAGACGAGAAGACGTTAGTATGCAACAAAAATTTCTTTTTCAAGATTTTTGTTCTTAAGTTCTAATAAAACATCGTGTCCGTTGGACAGCCCACCCTGCAAATTCACTTGTCCGAACTGAATTTTTACCTGTGGAGCCCTGCTTTGGTGTCATCATACACTTTATTTGACTGTCTGTAATCTTCCTGTGTTCTTTTCTTACGTGCTGGGGCATCGCATTCATTGTTAGCACCAAAATACTTACAGGGGGTAGACTGCGACAGGGGTAATGCTGACTTCGGAATCTTGTATAATCAACATGCGTCGTGACGTCATTCAATTTATTTATTTATTTATTTTTTATCTTTTTTTTGGGGGGGGACAGACATCGTACAATTACAATTACAGATTATAGAAGCATCAAAACTTTAACTGCGTAATTAGACGAGATTGTGTTGTTCTGAACTTGAATGACCACACATTGTGTCCCCTAAACTAGCATATAAATGCCACATTTGATACTTTGTATCAGACGTTTCATAACACGGTGAAGGGTCTTTGCGCTAGGCATGCTGGGAAAACGGTGAATAAGCATGTACTTAGGGCCTACTTTCGGATTTCGTTCATTTGTTGAGAGCAGTGTTGATTTCTAGAAGGATGAGCCTCATTGTTTTCGTTTTATTTCAACCAAATCTGCTTAATATGAACGTGCATATTGATATACAATTATTTTAGAGGCCAGAAAATTGCCAGACCGACGGACTGGCAACTTTTGGAAAGGGACCGCCCGGGTGATAATTGAGCCGTCCTGGGCTGCTAGACTGTGCTATTTCTGTTTTTTAACTATACTGTATGTGTATATAAATATATTTTTTATTGATGATGTATTATCTGTTTTCAGTAGAGAGGAAGGTGTGTTCTCTGGATGATCATCACACTGGGGACAGCTGAGCTGATCTCAACCTCGCAACCTCAGCACAGGTCAGTGCAACAATGATATTGCCATACTGATGATTCTTTTCAGAGGAATTGTGACCATCGACACTATATGTGGTACCTGAGAAATTATCATTTTGGAAAATTGTCACGTCGGTCCCACTGTATGTTTTTATTATAATATAATAATGTATTTTGGTCACTGTAATTTCTGTGTTATTAACCACTGTATGTGTCTGTAAATATATTATTGATGTCAACAATGATGTTGCTATTCATTTTAATCGAATTGTGACCATCGGCACTATTTGTGGTACCTGAGAAATTATCATTTTGGAAAATTATCACTTAGTTCCCACTGTTTTAAATATTTTCAAGGTGACAAGGCTTAATGTTACCTGTTTGGTGTTGGGGGGGGGGGTGTGAGGATTCACTTGGCAAGAATCTTGATATAGACAAAATTTCTTGTATACATTCCTGTGCATTGTGTGTTGTGACGTTGAATGTGTCTGTATGTATTCTGATCACTGTCTCTGTCTATTGTCGCAGTATGTTTTAATTATAATATAACAATGTATTTTGGTCTCTGTAATTTCTGTGTGGTAACTACTGTATGTTTCTATAAATATATTTTTCATTGATGATGTATTATTTGTTTTATATACAGGAAATGGACAAGGTGGGCCAGATCGCGGTCCATCTGCACCAGCCAAAAAACTCGAGGAGGCCGGGGTACAACCCCTGGCACGGACAGGGTTACATTTCCCAAGAGGGACACCCCCAGGACTGGTTCAACAAACCAGGGCCGAGTGGCGTGAGAAGGGGAAAGAAGTTCAAGAAAGAGTAGAACCTATATACTACGAAGGTGAGGACTCTAGAAACATTTAATAGTGAATTTTCACTGTTTATTATAGATGCCATTAAAAAGGCTAACAATAATATTCTTACTTTTGAAGGAGGCAGATTATGGTATTTTATAAACACATGGAAATCCATAACCTCCGACAAAGAAATATTAAGAATAATTGAAGGCATGGAAATAGATTTCCATGTAATGCCAGTGCAGGCAAGGCCAATAAGGGAGGCAAAATTCAATGCCTCTGAAACCGTAGAAATAGAAAAGGAAATACGGAGGTAATTACAAAAGAAAATTATCGTTGAATCTCCAATGGAAATTGGTAAATTAATTTCACCCATCTTTTTGAGAATGAAAAAAGAGCGGGAAATACCGACTCATTTGTAATCTAAAAGAGTTAAATGAGTGCATTGATAATCACCATTTTAAAATGGATTCATTGCAAACAGCAATAAAAATGATGACGCCTAACTGCTGGCAATCAAGTATTGATCTCTCTGATGCATATTATTGCATATTTGTCTCTGAAAAATATCAAAAATACTTAAAATTCCAATGGAAATCAAAGTTATACCAGTACAGGGCGTGTCCAATGGGCCTCAATATTAGCCCCAGGGTCTTCACCAGGTTCTTAAGCCAATTTTCTCTTGCTTAAGTAGTATATATAGATGACACATATTTACAAGGAGAGAGCATTGAAGCTTGCAACAAAAACGTCAAAGCTACGATTGAAATGCTTACTCAATGTGGCTTTGTTATAAATCCGGAAAAATCAGTGTTTCAAGCCACACAATCTATAGAATTTTTAGGATTTATTCTGAACTCTGTAGATATGACTGTGGCAATATCTGACTCCAAAAGTTGCAAGATAATTGATCTTTGTCATTCTTTCTTGAAGAAAATGTCTCCAACTATAAGAGAGTTGTGCACCATTATAGGAAATTTAGTTGCGACCTTCCCTGCTGTTCCCAATGGGAAACTTTTCTACAGCGAGTTGGAAAATGATAAAATAGCAGCTTTAAAAGATGCCAAAGGAAACTTTGATGTGAAAGTTAAGATATCAGATATGGCTAATAAGTAATTTAAAGTGGTGGATAAGTTGCTTAAAAGGCTCAAAAGCACCAGTTACAGTAAAAAAACCCGATCTGACTCTTGAAACAGATTCCAGTACAATGGGTTGGGGTTGTTATTGTCGAGAATTGAACATCAAAACAGGTGGTCAGTGGAAACATTCTGAGTCTGTTCATCATGAAACTTTCTCGAGCTTCAGGCAGCTCAGTTTTCACTTTAAGCACTCTGTAACGATAAGAAGAACATTCACATCAAACTATTGATGGATAACACCACTGCCGTTGCTTATATAAGAGAGCAAGGGGGGCAGTAGATCTTTGGAATGTAATGCAATAGCAAGAAATATTTGGATGTGGGCTAACGAAAGATCAATTTGGCTAAGCGCATCAAATACAGTTTTGTGCAGAGAAGATGACAATACGGATATGCTTACTTCAAAAACGATTAAGTCGTCTTACATACGCCCCTTAAGAGGACAAAAGAATGGTGTGAAAATATGTAAGCTAAGGACAATGCCGACTTACGTATATTTTACGGACATCTTACGTACATCTTACACACATGCAGCGATGAGTAAGAAGGGGTGGTCTTATGTAAATAGGGTGAGGCGGGGTGTTTCTCGCCTTGCGGCAACACAACCATGTGTGAAAAGAGGCGTGATATATGATCCCTCTTAATTGTGGGCTATTAAATCGTCCTCTGTTACGTACGCTGCGACGCGACCCAAACATGACTTTGCCCTGGTTAGAATTGGACGTTTAAGAGTAATTTACATTGATTTATTGATTTCTTGTAAAAAATCAATCCCAACAGAGACTACTAGGATGCCCAGTCAAACCAGGACATCATCTATCCCAGATAGCATTATCAGGGTATACAGATAAATCCCTGTGCATAGTGCACCATCTGCAGACGTACGTAACTGAAACAGCTCCTTTGAGAAAATCAAACGTGTTGTTTATCAGCTATCAAAAACCGCACTTGGCAGCTTCAACAGAGATCATTTCTCGCTGGATTAAACAAGTTTTAGCCGACAGTGGGATAGACACTAGTGTTTATTCAGCACATAGCACATGTGCCGGGTCGACATCAGCAGCAGCATTAATGGGATGCCCTATTGACAAAATATTAAAGCATGTTGGATGGGCCAATGCAAGTACATTTGCCACGTTCTATAATAAAACTAAACAGATTGTCAAAATGGACTCCAAAGTTTTAGAAGCAATGACAAAAGCTTGAAGCTTTATTACAGCAAACAGTGGACATTAATATTATATTACTTATGTATAAACAAAACAGACGCTAAATGGTGACTGAAAGATATTACAATATTCAGTGTTTTTAAAATGTACTATATTAGTTTCGTGTTATACACAAAATACACATATCGAATTTATGCTGCAGGTCTTGTTTTAATTTTATGTGGGGTAATCACAATGGACTCAGAGCTTTTAAAATCTCATGTGGTTCCGTAATGACTTGACGGTGATGAAGTAGAATTAAAAAATTTAACGAAACTTACCGAACTTACCAAAGTTGAAGTTTGATTGTAATTCTACTTCATCACAATTTTTTCAAGAAGTTTTCAGACAGCAGCGATCATTACAATAGGCCTTCATGTTGTACACTTTAGATTACACTTTGGATTACCTGCGTTCAAAACTGAAGTCCGATACGCCTGCGCTATCTCATGTGATTCCTACATTCCTTTCCAGCGATAAAGTAGAATTACAATCAAACTTCAACTTCGGTAAGTTTCGTTTAATTTTTTGAATTTTTATTGATGATGTATTCAGTATTCTGTTTTCAGTAGAGAAGAAGGTGTGTTTCCTGGATTATCATCACACTGAGGACAGCTGAGCTGATCTCAGCCTCGCAACCTCAGCACAGGTCAGTGCAACTATGATATTGCCATACTGATAATTCTTTTTAAATGAACTGTGACCATCGACACTATATGTGGTACCTGAGAAATTATCATTTCGGAAAATTGTCACTTAGTTTCCAGTCTGTTTGATATATTTTGAAGATGACAAGGGTTAATGTGAACTGTTTGGAGTTGGGGGTGGGGGGGGGGGGAGAGTACAAAGATTTTTTAGCAAAAGTCTTGATATAAAGAAAATTTCATGCATACATTCTGATGCCTGTGCTTTGTGTGTTGTGACGTTGAATGTGTCTGTATGTATTCTAATCACTGTCTATATATGTCTATTGTCACTGTATGCTTCTATTATAATTATATTATAATATAATAACATATTTTGGTCGATGTAACATCTGTGTTATAACCACTGTACATGTCTATAAATATATTTTTTATTGATGATGTATTATCTGTTTTCAGTAGAGACGAAGGTGTGTTTCCTGGATTATCATCACACTGAGGACAACTGAACTGATCTCAACCTAGCAGCCTCAGCACAGGTCAGTGCAACAATGATATTGCCATAGTGAAGATTCTTTTTAATCGAACTGTGACCATCGACACTATATGTGGTACCTGAGAAATTATCATTTGGGAAAATTGTCACGTAAGTCCCACTGTTTTAAATATTTTCAAGGTAGACAAGGCTTAATATTATCTGTTTGGAGTTGGGGGGGGGGGGGGGGGGGGTGT
>NW_019775888.1:117003-132549 GCF_001039355.2 Lingula anatina
GTTCAATGTGTCTGTATGTATTCTAATCACTGTCTATATATGTCTATTGTCGCTGTATGTTTTTATTATAATATAATAATATATTTTTGTTACTGTAATCATTTTGGAAAATTGTCACGTGGTTCCACTGTTTTAAATATTTTCAAGGTGACAAGGCTTTATATTATCTGTTTGGGTGGGGGAGGGGGGGTCAAGGATTCGCTTAGCAAAAATCCTGATGTATACAAAATTTCTTGTATATACTGTGATGCCTGTACATTGTCTGTTGTGAAATTGGATGTGTCTGTATGTATTCTGATCACTGTCTATATATGTCTATTGTCGCTGTATGTTTTTATTATAATTATAATAATATATTTTTGTTACTGTAATCATTTTGGAAAATTGTCACGTGGTTCCACTGTTTTTAATATTTTCAAGGTGACAAGGCTTTATATTGTCTTTTTGGTGTTTGGGGGGCCCGAGGGGGGACGAGAATTCGCTGAGCAAAAATCTTGATACATAGACAAAATTTCTTGTATATATTATAATGCCCGTACATTGTCTGTTGTGAAATTGGATGTGTCTGTATGTATTCTGATCACTGTCTACATATGTCTATTGTCGCTGTATGTTTTTATTATAATATAATAATATATTTTGGTCACTGTAATTTCTTTGTACGTGTCTTTAAATATATTTTTTATTGATGATGTGTTATCTGTTTTCAGTAGAGATGGAGGTGTGTTTTGTGGATGATCATCACACAGAGGACAGCTGAGCTGATCACAACCTCGCAACCTCAGCACAGGTCAGTGCAACAATGATATTGCCATACTGATGATTCTTTTAAATCGAACTGTGACCATCGACAATATATGTGGTACCTGAGAAATTATCATTTGGGAAAATTGTCAAGTAAGTTCCAGTCTGTTTTATTATGTACAGNCAGAGTTGTATGATCAAAACATTGAATACTCTGCCATAAACACGGCCAAGAGTGCCTTATCTTCCATCGTTATTATTACTGACAGCGACCACGTGCAAGTGGGGCAACACCCAATAGTTAAAAGATTCATGAAGGGTGTGTTTAACAGGAAACCCTCTGTCCCTCGTTACACAACGGTCTGGGATGCCTCAATTGTTCTGGGGAAGCTGAGAGACATGCATGTTGACGGACTGCCTTTGAAGCAATTAACACTGAAAACCGTAATGCTGTTAGCACTGCTTTCCGGACAACGGGTGCAAACGCTCCGTGCATTAACTGTGGACAACATGAAATTAACCGAGTCCAGCGTAGAGTTTCACATTGATGTGCTTTTAAAGCAAAGTAAACCTGGACATCATTTATCCCAGATAGCATTATCAGCTTATACAGATAAATCACTGTGCATAGTGCACCATCTTCAGACGTACGTAACTGAAACAGCTCCTTTGAGAAAATCAAACGTGTTATTTATCAGCTATCAAAAACCACACTTGGCAGTTTCAGCAGAGACCATTTCTCGCTGGATTAAACAAGTTTTAGCCGACAGTGGAATAGACACTACCCGCACGAAAATGCAGTAGTATCGAAGTAGCAAAGAAGCATTAACGCAGTAGTGGTGTGGAGCATATTTGCAGTAGAAATGCAGTATAGCCTACTGCAATTCTACTTCAAAAATTACATAGGGTTGTACAGAGAAGGAGCATTAATGCAGTAGATTAGCAGCATGATAGAAGCATGTTTCAAATATGCTAATTAGCTCTCACATCGAAGCAGATTTGAAGCATGTTTGCAGTATGATTGCAGTAGTCTACTGCGCTGGAGTATCTACTTCGTTTTCGTGCGGGTAGTGTTTATTCAGCACATAGCACACGCGCCGCGTCGACATCAGCGGCAGCATTAATGGGATGCCCTATTGACGAAATATTAAAGCATGTTGGTTGGGCAAACGCAAGTACATTCGCCACGTTCTATAATAAAACTAAACATATTGTCAAAATGGACTCCAAAGTTTTAGAAACAATGACAAAAGTTTGAAGCTTTATTACAGTGAACAGTGGACGCTGACATTATTTATGTATAAACAAACAGATGCTAAGTGGCAACTGAAAGATATTCAATATTCAGTGTTTTAAAATGTACTACATGTATATTGGCTATATTGTTATACACAAATACACATATCAAATTTATGCTGCAGGTGTTGTTTTAATTTTTGTGGGGTAATCACAATGGCCTCAGAGCTTTTAAAATCTCATGTGGTTCCGTAATGAACTTGACAGTGATGAAGTAGAATTAAAAAATTAAACGAAACTTACCGAAGTTGAAGTTTGATTGTAATTCTACTTCATCGCTGGAAAGGAATGTAGGAATCACATGCCCACCCTAGGGTACTTAGCCCTCCCAGTAATACAATTTTTCAGGAAGTTTACAGACAGCAGTCAAGTGGTCATTACAATTTAGGCCTTCGTGCAGTACACTTTCGACCATTGGATTACCTGCGTTCAAAACTGAAGTCCGATACGCCTGCGCTATCTCATGTGATTCCTACATTCCTTTCCAGCGATGAAGTAGAATTACAATCAAACTTCAACTTCGGTAAGTTTCGTTTAATTTTTTAATTTTATGGGCCTCGACGCACACAAGTCATCTGGACCAGATGGTATTTCGCCAAGGCTTCTAAAGACATGTGCACCACAACTGGCACATATATTCACGGATATTTACAATCTATCGCTGCTTTCCCAACGAGTTCCGCGGGCATGGAAGACAGCTATTATCATTCCTGTGCCGAAGTCCAAAACAGTTTCTTGCCTAAACGATCTCCGTCCGGTTGCGTTGACTCCAGTTCCAATGAAAATTCTAGAGAAACTTGTTCTGTTGTATATTAAAACCATTGTACCAGAGACACTTGATCCCTTTCAGTTTGCATATAGACGCAATAGAAAGCGTAGATGACGCTCTTAGTATGTGCTACACAGCATTTTAGAACACGCGGATAAAAAAACACATACGCAAGGATTTTATTTATAGACTACAGCTCGGCTTTCAATACCATTATTCCACAAAAACTTTATGCCAAGCTTTTAAACGAACTGAAATTTCCTTCATTTTCATGCATTTGGGTTTTAGATTTTTTATTAGACAGGAAACACGCTGTGAAATTGGGAACAAGTACTTCTGATATTGTGGTTTTAAATACAGGTGCGCCTCAGGGTTGTGTTCTGTCACCATGTCTGTACAGCTTGTTCACGTATGATTGTGTTTCATCTCATGAGAGTAATTGCATTGTGAAGTTTGCAGACGACACCACTTTAATTGGCTTAATAAGTGATAATGATGAGACCTGGTATAGAAACGATGTCAACTCAGTTGTATAATGGTGTAAAGACAACGATTTGTTACTGAATGTAGGGAAGACTAAGGGAATGATTGTTGATTTCAGAAAGAATAGAAAAGTGAAAGAACCCATTCATATCAGTGGCACTGCAGTAAAGCAAGTAGCCAATTTTAGACTACTGGGGGTAGAATTCAATAGCTCACTTACATGGAAGGACCACATAGACAAACAGTTAAAAAAAGCGAGGCAAAGGGTATATTTTTTAAGAAAGTTGAAGGATTTTACTTCAAATGAAATGATTTTAGCAAACTTTTACAAATGCGTTATAGAAAGTATATTCAAATTTGCAATCATAGTGTGGTATGGGCGGGCCACTGTAGAAGAACGCAAGCGTCTAGATATGGTCACATCAACGTGCGGCAAAATCATCGGTCTGGAACTCCCCTCTCTAGGTGCCATCTATACTAACAGATCAGTAACAAAAACAGAGAAAATTATGTCCGACTATACCCACCCTGCACATGGGCTTTTTAAATTTTTACCGAGCAACTGCAGGCTTTTAACTTTTAAGGGATCTAAAAGGTTTCTAAAGAGTTTTTACCCATCTGCTGTGTCTTATTTTAACAATAAAAATGGAAATTTATAATTTATTTATTTATTTATAATTTGTAACCCGAATAGCAGTCCAATTTCCGTTTTATATGAATGTTTATATTTATATATTAATGGCTGAATAAACTCTTATCTTATCTTATCTTATAATGTATTTTATGGTGGTAACTACGCACGAGATGGTTACCCTGAAGAAAAGTGTAAATAGTGATTTACCTTTCATGCTGTATGTGCTGTATTGTTTCAAAACATTTGGCGATGACATTGCATAACTTTGTATACGATTTTAATGCCATAGACTTGAATATTTTCGAAATGTATTTGTTTACTATAATGCATTTTCATGGATGGCTGGCATGATTGATTGTAGCATTTTCATTTTATTCATTTATTTTATTTCTTTTTCAGTTATTTGTTGTGGTTTATATATCATTTTTGGCAATATCTTTGGTGCAATGGCTATATTATTTCGCAATTTGTATATAATTTCAAAGTATTTACAGTGTTAAAGGTAGAATTATATTTTAATCAACATTATATTGCAGACAAAAATTCAACTTATTTGCCTTCGATGTGCTATAGCAATACTACTAGATTCAACACTTTCTCTTAATCTCCGGTAACATTATGGCTGGACAAAGAAATTTATAATGCCACAGATGTGGTAAAAGTATAACAGTTCAATTGCTGACAGAATTATGTGTTATTAGTTTTCAGTTGCAGTCATTTTGGCATATTGTATAGTGTATTTTATTGCAATAGAGCTTAGTTGAACTTTGTGTTAGAGGAGCCGACCGATGCATCTAATGCAAGAAGTTAATTTTTTCCACATTTGACAACTGAAACATTCAGAGAAACTCCCATGCCTTTGCACATTATTTCATTTCCATGCGTCTTCGCAGGAGAAAGACATCATATTCTTGTTCTTTTGTACTTTTAAGCTTATGGTTTCAATTTATAATTTTTAGGAAAGGCATATAAGGTGATCTGAATGTTTTGTTCTCAGTAGAGATATTTTTGTGAACCTTGTGCTGCACATATTTACATTTGGAAAGTGAAGGTCTAGAAGAGATGTGACTGTATCTTAATAGCTGAGCTGCAATAACGTTGGAAAATAGGTCACATCTAGACCATACGCTGCACATTTCCAAAAACCAAGCGAAATAGAAAACAATGAAATGGGCGGTAAGAGTCATTTTCGTAACCATATTTAACCGTATTTAGGCACAGAGATAGGGAAATATAGACTCCTGCTTGACATCAAATATTATTCTCTCGGTGGTGTATAACCTTTATGTGCAGACACCAGTATGCAACTTAAATCGCCGGTCTTAGAAATTGTGCATCATCATAAAAAGGTTGACGGCAGAGTCGGCGTGATGTGGTGTTAAGTGTTTAGCGATGAAGGGTGAACATATATGCTCCGAAAAGTCCTATTATAAAACAATACACAATTAACACCCATAGCCGTGGTATGATGAATATTGTAATAGACTGTAATTCGGCATGCGCAGGCTATTTCGGATGATACCCGTAGATTTTTTTTCCAGTTGGATTGGCAAAAATAATGTTTAAAAACATATAAAGTTCCTTTTAAAATTGGGCTAATAAGGATTAATGTGTACCTATCTTTTACTGTGTTCTTGTATAGTAGGCCTACATTTGGTTGCGGAGTGGTAGTTTTCTGTGGTACACTACTGTTGACCAGAAACCAATATATCACCGGAAAATGACAATTATCAAAAGTTGATTTATGTCATTACCACTTCCATTTTGGGTAATTTCGGTTCGTTGCCGATGATTTCATTTAAATTTGATTATTATAATGTTATTGGTCAGACCCAAGATCTGTATATATAGTCTGCCTATAGACCAGGCATCAATATATAAAATTATTGTACGTTGGAAAAGAACGACCTGGTATATTCTACGTGACCGCAGTCGCCATTTTGGCAGGGGCAGTTCTGTCAGCAAGCCTACCACCTAACGCCACTCCAGATCCCTTGGCAAACGCTCCATGGGACTTGAAGAGCTTCTGAAAGATGTCGGGCCTCGAGAACAACCCACGCCCCGTTTTGAAATGGGAAATCGACGACCCTCCATTAAGCTCGTGCAGTTGCCTGAACCCTGAGGCTGAATGCCCTGTGGTACCGTATTTGAATGCAACGTATAACGTCCTATGTAATGCTGGGGCAAGTTATGCCACGTTCTCTTTCATCCCTATACAGCAGGGTCAACCCTGGATGTTTTATGTCAACTGTTGTTGTAGATGTGACGAGGCACCGAACTGCCAAAACTCAACCTGTACTAAACATGTTATTTCGCTGGACAAGAAATCCTAATAAGATGTGTGCGTTTTTATTACTTTCATTACTTCAACATATAGTGAGTGTTCGGACTTTTACAAGGCAGATGTAGAGAAATAGATATCTGGCAAATGTCAACACTTTCCCCCTTATTCACTCAAGTGTATCATGTCATAAACAGTCACCAGAACTTCGACTGAATTCTAAGTGCTTGTTTTTAGTCTCTCTGGTTATGGAGATATAGGAAGGTGCAATTAAAGCGTGACAACGTGACAATGGAATTTACTAATAAAAATAAAAACGCGTTTATAGATCGCGATTTCCTCAACGTTTCTTTTTAATCACATTTTATTCATTTATTTTAATTATTATCATTATTATTTTGATTGTTGATTTTGTATGTGATACAGACAAAATGCTGAAACTTCCAGGAAAATGTTTCATTTTTTTTAAGTTCTTGCTCTGAACACCTTAAATAAAATATGTGGAATTAAAAACGACAATATAATAACAATTGTGAGCGATACCACCGTCATCTATTTGTAACAAGCTCTGAGTCAACATATTGATAGAGAAAAATAGATCTATTCTGTTTTCTAAAAGTGTTCCCGCCCGAGCGCATTATAGTTTTAGTTTTGTTGGTTAACATTTATTTTTGTTACGTTTCAGGGCCAATGGATGGTAACTTGAGGAAACACAATGCAGAAATCATAGACCGAATGTACAACGTGTTCTGTTTATAGGAACAATAAATCATGTTTTACAGACTAATATCTGGTTGGTTTCTTCTCTTTATGCGTAGTGTTTTAAACGGGCACAATATATAAAAATGTGATTTTAACTATTGGAAAGTGCATAAAAAACGACCAACTGTGGATAATTAAAAACACATGGTACAGCTTACTTAAAAAAGTTTTTTAGACAGAAATACTATTGCAAAGAGAGAATCTTAATTATATAAAAAGACTATGTACAGGTTCCAAGAAATAACTATTTAGACAGAATAATGGATAAATAATCTTACTGGTTACTGGTTACAGCATTTAGATGTACAGAGCTGCATTTTATCAACAATATCCTTTCAATTCTAATACTGGTTACAGCATTTAGATGTTTTCAGTCAGTGTCGTAATGTAGCTGTAAACCAGTGAATTACACTAGAGGTGTCAAGAATTAAAGATTTCATCAATTTTAAACGGGTTCACAGGGCGTTAATATTCTCGACGATATTGGGTAGCATATTGCTTTGTTATAAAATGAAATAAAAAAATCTAAGGCCCGATGTATGTATTGAACTAGGTAAAGGACGAACAGATATTACCAGACAAGGTTGTTAATTTCAGTTGTTAAAATTGCATTTAAGTTAATGGTCACTAAATTGACTTAGGTATTAAGTTAACCGGATATTATAGTGTCCATTTAAAATCACCCTTATTAAACCAATCATATCTATGTGATCGGTTATTTCCCCAAACAGGGGTTCAAGGGTTCGAGGAGGCATGGCTGCGGTTTTGGAGAGAGAGAGAGAGAGTGAGAGAGGGCGGGTGGAATCCCCACCTCTGACTTTAAACCCCTTCAAACAGAGAGAGACAAAACCAAGCACTCAGTTTTAAACAGAAAAAAAAAAAAATACTCGGTGTATCTTTGTGCGTGAGAGCGCGTTCATATTTTGACCATAATAAATGTTGGTTTTCAAAAAGCTGCGTTACATTGTACGGTAAGGGAGCTTATTTAAATTATTTCATACGGCATTTCCTCCTGAAAAATTACTCCACCATTTCCCATCGTTGAGTGCTAGCTACCTACAACTGGATTTGATATCTACGCAGTTTTCCTAATTAAATGAATCATTTTGAAACGAATCGTGATTATTTTAAACAGGTGTATTTCTGACATTTCACAAGGGTAAATCAAAATGAAGAACTTTTACTAGATGTTTCCATAATTGACATTATTTTGTTTCCATGGTTTAAATTGTTTCTATTGTTTAAATTGTTTACGTGGATTAGATTCGTGACAAAGGGTAGTCCATATATAGAGTGTAATTACTAAAAAAAATGAAAACCTCCGACAAAGCAGCTCAATTTTCATTGGGTATTTATCATTAATAGTTCATTACATATATCACCACCAAAATCTTATCACTTTCAGTATGCCCATTTCTGATCAACATGTATCCTAAAATATCATCAAAATCCATCCGTAAGTCTTTCCGAGTTAGGCGGGTTACGGACAGTCAAACGGAAGTGAAAACACAACCTCCTTGGCGGAGGAACTTTACAATGCGACAGGTGCGCCACGCATTTAATGCCCTGTAGAAGACAACAGACGAAAATAAACAGAATAAAAATTAATTTAAGTTCAATTTATTCATATATTGCTGCAAACATGCAATGTCCTAAAACGCAATACTTTTCACGGTCTCTGATATGCACTATTTTTGTTAAAAAAGCATGAAAGATGCAAGAGATTACACATTTAATTGCACGCAAACGTGTTTTTTCAGCTTTTAATTACCACTGCTTATTAAAAAAAAATAAATGGAATCATGATTAAACTCTACGAAGAAACGTGGCATTATTATGAAATAAGGAGGGGTCACGACGAAGGGCTACTTCAATCAAACAACCAACTCTCCTAAAAAGGGGCAAAAAGGGCATGACCCCGACGTGATTTGAACACGCAACCTTCTGATCTGGAGTCAGACGCGCTACCGTTGCGCCACGGAGTCGGTGATACCTTCCTCTAACTATTGTATTAATAATTAACATTCGAAAAGCCAGGGTTCTGTCTATAGCACAAAGCTCCACGTGCTAGTACAAGCGCTCTTATTCACGGTCTCTGATATGCTAAATAACTCATGAAAGATACATGAGGCGCTACACGTGCAAGTGTACCTTAGCACGTGATTCAAATCAGTTTTTAATTATATTTGAAGTATAAGATGGTTCTAGTAAAAATAATGAAAATAAATAAAAACAATAAATAAAATAAATAAATAATAAGAGCCGTATCTTGCGTCACTCTACAAGGAACAGACCATGGCGCCTCTATTATTTTCTGCTCTGTCGCGTTTTTTTAAGTTGGATAAAACACTGATGGTGAGCAATGAAATTACTTTATGTAAAACAGAATAAGGTGTGCACATATTTGATAACCGTAATGTCTTAAATTCTTATATCTTTATTTATTTATTTATTTATTTATTTATTTATTTATTTATTTATTTATTAAATAAGTTATCGCCATTCTGGGACATGTTTTGACTACACAGTGATGTGGAAGGTACGAGTAAAGCATATTGTTGACTAGAGTCCTCAATGACACCGTATCTCGTATCAGGTCGTCGTGGGTGAAAATATATGCTCCGAAAAGTTGTATTACAAAACAATACACAAGTGACGTCCGTGGTATGATGAATGCTGTAATAGACTGTACTTCGGCATGCGCAGAATTTATGGAATACCAACAATGATTAAATTTCTCAGAAAACCTCGGGCTAACTTGGACGACTTCGTGCTAACTTGGATCACTTTGGGCTAACTTGGATAACCTCAGGCTATTTCGGATGATACCCATAGATTTTTGTATTCCAATAGGTAGATAAAATAGTTTTGTTTAAGTTTGAGCTAGTGAGGATTTATGTGTACCTATCTTATATTGTGTTCTTGTATGGTACATTTTTTGTGGTGCATTACTGTTGACCAGAATCCAATATAGCACCGGAAAGTGACAATAATCAAAAGCTGATTTATGGCATAACCACTTCCATTTTGGCTAATTTCGGTTCGTTGCAAATAGTTTCATTTAAATTTGATGATAATTATAATGGTATTGGTCAGGATCCAGCGTGATGATCCGTATATATATATATATATATAGATAGTCTGTCTGTTGTCCTGGCATCATTATATATTACTTGTATGTTGGAAACGAACGACCAGAAATATGTCTGGTATATTCTACGTGACTGCAGTCGCCGTATTCGCAGCGGCAGTTCTGTCAGCAACCCTACCACCGAAAACAACTCCAGATCCATTTGCAAACGCTCCATGGGACGTGAAGAGCTTTTGCAAGATGTCAGGCCTCGAGAACGACCCACGTCCCGTTTTGAAATGGGAGCACGACGACTCCCCATCCGGGAAATTAAGCTCGTGCAGTTGCCTGAACTCTGAGGCTGAATGCCCTGTGGTACCGTCTTTGAATGCGACGTATAACGACCTGTGTAATGCTGGGGCAAGTTATGCCACGTTCTCGTGCATCCCCATACAACCGGGTCAACCCTGGATGTTTTATGTCACCTGTGGATGTAGTTGTGACGAGGCACCGAACTGCCAAAACTCAACCTGTACTGAACATGTTATTTCATTGGACAAGAACACCTAATAGGAGGTAGGAGGTTTTCTAAAATTCTATGCCCAGCGCCTTCGGTTTTAGTTTCGATTTTAAAAGGATTTAATATGTATACAGTGTAGGTGTTAGTATGTAAACAACTATCTTTTGTTACATTTCAGGGCCAGTGGATGGATGACAACTTGAAGAAACACGATAAAGAAGCCATACGTTGCATGCATAACGTGTTCTGTTTATTGGAACAGTAAATAGCGTTTTACAGATTCATGCTAGAAGTCTCCTCTCTTTGTGTAGAATAATAAACGGACAAAATGTAAATAAATGTGTTTTCAGTTATTTGAAAGTGCATAAAATAACACACACGTTAAATTATAAACAAAAACCATGTGCAGTTTACATGGAAAAGATTTCTAGACGGCAATATTATAGCAAAGAGAGAATCTTCACTATATAAAAAGACCATGTGCCGCTTACAAATTATGAGTTTTAAGACAGAATAATGCCAAAAAGATAATCTTAATTCTTCATTATTTAGATACACAGAGATGCAATTCATAAACAATTTCCTTTTTATTCTAAATTTTTAATTTATTCAGTGTCGTAATGTAGCTATAACCCAATAATTTACACACGAGGCGCCAAGAACCATATATCAAGACAAAACGGATTAATAGGGCCTTACTGTTTTAGACGGTTTTGGGTGGGATATTACATGCTTATAAAATTTAATTTACTACAATTTTGACCGTCTTTCTGCAGATATGAAAATCTAGGGCTTGCTGTATATATTGAACTAGATAATAGACGGATATATATTACCAGATATCGTTATTAATTTCAATTGCTAAAATTGCGTTTAAGTTCAGTGGTCATTAAACGGACTCTGAGATTAATTTAAAAGATTATTACAATGTCCATTCATAAGAACGCTATTAAACCAATCATATCTATGTGATCGTTAATTTCCCAAAACCCCGATGCACATTAAGGGGCTCACGAGTTAGGGTGGGGATGGGGTGGCTGAGTTGCCATTCTGGAGAGAGAGAGAGAGAGAGAGAGAGGCGGGATTCCCACCTCTGACTTTTAACCCCATTCAAACAAATGAAGAGAGACGAAACCAAGTATTTTGCGTGAGAGCACGTTTATATATTTTGACCATAATAAATGGGGGTTTACAAAACTCTACTTTACTTTGTTCGGTAAGTGGGGTGTATTTAAATCATTTCATAGGCCATTTTCTCTGGAAAAAATATCCCACCATTCCCCCCCGATGAGTGCAAGCTCCTTACAACTGAATTTGATATCTTTGCATTTTTCCTAATTAAATGAATACGTTTGAATTGAATCTTGACTTTCTTAACAGACGTCTTTCTCGAATTTCACAAGCTTATATAGACTTGGTTTTCTTAACAGACATCTTTCTCGAATTTCACAAGCTTATATAGACACAAAGTACTTTTACTAGATGCGTTGCATTGTTTCCATGCTTTTAATGTTTCCATGGATATAATTCGTAGCAAACGGTAGCCTATACATACAGTTTAATTACTAAAAAAAGCAGGTCAAGTCTCATTGTTATTTATTATTAGTTAATTACAAAGCACCACAAAAAATCTAATCACTTTCAGTACGCCCATTTCAGATCTATCCTGAAAATTTCAATAGACAGACAAACGGAGGTGAAAACAAAACCTCCTTGGCGGAGGAACTTCTCAATGCGGCAGGTGCGCCACGTATTTAATGCCCTGTAGAAAACAACAAAAGAAAATGCATCGCGAGTATATTCAAGTTCAGTTTATTTATGTATTGCTTCATACATTTTATGTCCTAAAACGCAATGCTATGATATGATTTACATATTACACAATAAGAAAATGTCTCTATGAATACAGAGAAAATGTCTCTATAAATAATAGATTAACAGTTAGAATGCTGCAAGGAACAATAAAAAATATTGCAATCAAATATAACAGGAATCATAATAGAACTCTACTAAGAAGTGTGACATGCACTTGTCATTACTATGAAATAAGGAGGGATCACGTAGATATAATGGGCTGCATAGTTCAGACAACCAACAGTTTTAAAAATCATAAACCTATGACCCCGACGTGATTCGAACACGCAACCTTCTGATCTGGAGTCAGACGCGCTACCGTTGCGCCACGGAGTCCTTGATATATAATAGGCATGCATTGCATTAACATTTGGAGTGCCAGGGTTCTGTTATAATTAATAGCACAAGTTCCACGCGTGAGCACTGGCGCTGTTATTCACGGTCTCTGATATGCACTATTTGTGCTAAAGAACGCATTAAAGATACATGAGGCGCTACAGGTGAAATTGTACCCTAGCACTTGATTAAAATCAGTTTTTAATTATATTTGAAGCATAACATGGTCCTAGCAAAAACAATGAAAATAAATAAAACAATAAATAAAATAAATAAAAAATAAGAGCCGTATCTTGCGTGACTCTATTGTTTTCTGCTCTGTCGCGTTTTTTTTAAAGTTGGATAAAACACTGATGGTGAGCAATGAAAGTACTTTATGTAAAACAGAATAAGGTATGCATATATATGATAACCGTAATGTTAAAATTCTTATATGTTATGTTATGTTATGTTATGTTATTTATTTATCTATTACATGGAGTATCGCCATTTTGAGACATGTTTTGACTGCACAGTGATACAAGTAAAGCGTATTGTTGACAAGAGTCCTCAATGACTCCATATCTTTGTATCAGGTCGTCATGGTCGTGAATCGGGGGACACCTCGACGTGAGACGATAACAATGCTCAAAGCCTCGGGAGAAGTACAAGTTTATATATAGAACGTGAATAATTCATGACGGTAATATCTTAACTCCCATACAGGGGGAATGAGGAAATAAAGTCTTTAGGAGTGGTCCACTTTTGCCTTCACGAACGTTTTGGAAAAAGCCGTTTTAACACAAAGTGCAAGTTGAGAGGCACAAGAACAGATGTGGGTCTATTAAATAAAGATGGATAATGATTATTGATATATTATTATTATTATTATTATTATTATTATTAGAAGTAGTAGTAGTAGTAGTAGAAGTAGTAGTAGTAGTATTTGAATATATAAAATAATATATAATATTGCATTGCTATTGTTATTGTTATTATTTGAATATATCGGATATAAGTTGAAGAATGCTATTGCACTGATGTATGTATGTATGTATGTCACACAAGTGGCAAACCGCTGGGTAATACTTAATAAATAAAAATAAATGGAGACCCGGTATGTTGGGAAATGTTTATTCAAGAGCTTTCTACGGATAACTTTAACAACAAGCTCGAGGCTAGCTAGCGACTCGCGACATACGTGGGCCTCAAGCTACAGGGGACGTGACAAGAAACGGGCCGGGATCCCTTCAATCTCTGCATAGACCTAAGTTAGTTCGACCCATCGCCACTGCAAACAGGCCATCAAATCTTTTGTCCTTTTGCCTTTTTTATCGTTATATTCAATCAATATTCTTTGAAATAAAAGGGATGAGAGCTTTTTCATTTTGGCGGGAAACGGGGGCCGTAGGTTCAATAGTCCGAAGGTTCAATAGTCCGAAGGTTCATTGGTCCGAATATTCACTA
Organism: Lingula anatina; assembly: GCF_001039355.2. Next base: position 131,199 of record NW_019775888.1, read on the forward strand.
TAGAACCTTCAGACCAATGAACCCTTGATTAAAAAATCGAATGTTACCACTTTTCGGACCAATGAACCTTCGGACCAATGAACCTTCGGACTATCGAGACGCCCCCGGGAAACATGCCATAAAATGTCCCCATACTTTCAAATGGTAGATGGATCCTTTCCGACCTTCAAAATAACTCAATTTATTTAATAATCTCTTAACAGATCATTACATGTACTGAGGGCAGCTATCTTTGGCTCTGTTCTCACAACTTTTAGATCGATCTATCACCGCGGGGAGTCTCACTAGATTACTGTCAGATAATCCCCCTTAAGTGTCCGTCCCCGCCTACTACAAGCTTTAAGGGGTAATTAACTTTCGTGTCCGCCCGGCTGACAGCTATTTAGCGTGAACCCCCAGGGAGTTAGGTCGATCCAATGTAGGTCGATCTAATCTATGAGAATGGGGTGTTTGACGCACAAATATTAGCTGTTGACAGGTGAAAAATTACTTCATTCTTACTTGGACCTAAATATGAAAGGACATGAAACTCGGCATCTTCCTTTGAAGCTATGTGCGTTCGGGTAAGCATTCGCCCATTGTCTCAGATAAGCTGTTTTGATAGCTCCACGGGAGCCTGAACGACTTATTATCAAGGTAGCGCGCGCTGTGCCTCATTGAAATTCTTTTGTTCTATTGCATGGATAACGCAATTTCTCGCGGTCCCTCGTGGTTGCTATGATACAGCATTGCCTCCATCTTGCAGTTGCTAGCACATAGACTTGTGCCAACACGTGGAAATTTGTTTCGGGTTTTCAGTATCTTTTCCTGTTACCTCATTAAAACGACCATTACCCAAGTAAATAAAACCATGAAGTTTGCATGTGTACATGTCCACATTTATACTTTAATTAAAAGACCAATAAGGGTGTTTGTCCATCGTCTCTATGCTGTTTAGGGACTGAAATAGTTTTAAAAATGAAAAACTATTAATTATCATTCTCAAACTGGAGCAGACCATCGGCAGTAATGTGTAAATATATATATACTTCAGAGCAGTGTTAATGTCAACTTTGATAAAAGAATATTAAAAGGCCCACAGGTGCGTTTTTGTACGTAACGAATGTGTTTGTGGTGCCGTATTGCAATGAGAGCCCATATTGAAAGTTAAACAATAATTATCATTCTCAGACTGGGGCAGATCGTAGCCAGTAATGTGTAAATATATATATATATATATATATATATATATATATATATATATATATATATATATATATATATATATATATATATATATATATATATATATATATATATATATATTTCACACGAGTGTGTATGTCAACTTTTAAAAAAATATAAAAAGACA
>NW_019775888.1:137953-175412 GCF_001039355.2 Lingula anatina
TTTTGCTGGGAAAAGGTCCACTCTGGGTAAAATTTGACCTATGTACTTGAGGATTTTATGGTTAAAGGTCCACTTTTCAGAAAACGAACCCCCTCTGAAGTTGCTGGATACGGGCCTGGCATGTTAAGCAGTGCTAGAAAGTCGAATGTCAAGGATTATTTTCAATACAATACTCGGTTTTTAATTCTAACCAGATAAGCGTAAAAAGCTGTGCATAAATAATATCCGATAAATGCTTCGAATGGGAATGCACATTTAGTTTGTTTTGGCGCTGTCACATGCATGAATACTATAAGGGTGTATATATACTACGATTTCACCAGGTTCTGACAATATTCTGCTGTATCATTTAAGCAGCTGTAAATATAATTTCACGAACATAATCGTATAACCGTTGTATCCACATATGCAACAGACGGTAAAGCACTCTGTCAGGAATATAGCATTTCATTCACCACAGATTTTTAAAATCGACTAGACGATACGGGCAAACTCCATGTTCTCATGTTGGATAAAGCTCTTAAAAAAAAAAAGAAAAAGAAAAAAAGCCAAGTGACGGAATTGTTTTTTGAGAATGAAACTTCCGTTCAACGCCAGTGGCGGATTTAGTGGGAGAGTTCAGAGGTGTCCTGCCACCCCCTTCTTCGATTTCTCAAAAAAAAAAAAAAAAAAAAAAAAAAAAAACTCATACACACACCAACGATCCCCTTTTGAAATTAGAATTTTAACTATCTGAATAGTTCTAAACCGTACCAAATGGCACCATTCAACCTCTAAAATCCCCCTAAAAAACTTTCGGGGCCTTTCAGTGGGTCGGTTCCCCTTCGCAGACCCTCCTCCTCTTAAAAAAATCCCTGACCGGCCCCTGACCACCTATCATATTTGCATACGACAAGGTAACAGAAGCGATGTTTTTAATCGCTGTTTTCCTCAGCGTGTTTATATTGAGTGGTGAAAGTAGTGACACGGACAGACACAATAGATATGTGACCAGTTAGGCCGCTTTTGTTAGTGTTAACCGAAATGAGAATTAATAGGAAATTTACTTTAAATAATTGTCCATAAGAGGAAATGTAACTCTGTCATTGATTTTCGGGAGCATAAAACTCTGACGTGCCAAAACTATAATGTTAATACGTCAGGAATAAAATAATTTTGTGGGGTCGCAGACAGGCCAAATTGGACAAAGATGAAAATGTGAATTTGTCAAAAAAAATGTGCTTAAGAGTTGATCTCTTGATCGTGTCAAATGGGGGAGGGGATATGTCACGTAATAGCCAGGTTTTGAAGGAATAATACCTGCTCATTTTAGCAAAAAATTAAAAATTTCTCCAAACTTACCAACGGTCAATGAATCCTCTCTGTCATTCAAAGTTAGCCCCAGTTTATTTATTCATCTGTTTTTATTTTTTTCCTAAGAAGTTTTTTTTATGTTCTCTTGAGAGATTCTTACATAGGGTAGTGATCTGTGGAGGTCACGTGGTCCACAGATTCCAGAATAATTGCGATAACCGCCGTTTTGGTGGTAAACTAAAATGTAATATATTTCTATAAATTGATCACAATATATTTAATGTAAAATTTGGATCCCATACGAAGCGTTGTTATCCCTTTAAGTTACCAATCTCACAATGTATACAGGTACAGACAAGCATACCGATCGATGTGAAAAGATCTTTTTAGGCTATGGTCTTCAGGTAAACAGAGGTTTCACGAGCAGGTTAATGACTCGTTACACGCACTTGGTCACTTATCTCTCTCAACTTAATTACATGCCCCCGAAGACATTATCTCTCACAAGTCAATGAAGTCGAGCAAAAGTGATACATCGTGGCTCTGGAATGAGTAAATATCCAAGCCCATGTCTCTTTCACAATACGTTAATATGTAGTTTTGAAGTGCCCATAGAATAATCGCAGGCTGTCAGCTTTAATGAGTTTTACGTTTACAGATGCGTGTTTATTGCCCAGTTTAGCGAATTAGCAGCGTGTGAACGATGGGCTTTTTGTCGACCGATGCGTGTTCACCGCGTTGCTGCTTAAGATAATGGAATTGTTTAGTTTACATGTATGGTGGTGTAAATCATATTTCAGAACACAGAGTTAATGAATACATATATCAGTTCATGCACATATTTATCCATTCAACAGATTGAGCAGAGGAAAAACATTATAAGGATGATTGACAAATTGTAATCTACCTGATAATCACGATTGCCGGTTTAACATCCTGTGCCATGGTGCACTGGTTCTTTTTTTGCTAATGGCGGTGAAGTTAATCACTGGTAAATTGCACTGTAGACTTATTTCAGTTTTAAGATTACGTTATTATTTTTTAACATTTGTTCTATTATTATTATTATTGTTCATGCATTATATATCAGTGTTTTATTTGTTTTCATTTTTAATGCATTTCTTTAATTACTTCTAAAAAAACTGCAAATAATTTGTCCCATCTGTGAGCCTTATGGGTACATGTACTTCATGTGAGTTTTACTATAAGATATGTGTAGCAAAATGTCACAACTTTTGTTCCGTCTCATTGCAGGTATTCGTCCATTACCGTCACATTAACAGCCTCAGTCCTGTTTCTCCTGGCCATTGCTGTCGACCGCCACGTGTCAATCGTACACCCACTACGCTACCACGTGCTCATGACGCAATCAAGAGCCCGGATAATCGTCACCGCAGTGTGGCTCTCGTCTATCGGGTTTGCCTTCGTTATCCCAATGGTTTGGCATAATTCCTGGGAAGACATTCCAGACAGGGACTGTGACTTTGGAAAAGTCATGCCATGGGTTTATTTAGCGTGGTTGGTGCCTTTATTTATCATAAACACCCTTGCCATTCTTGGGCTCTACGGTAGGATATTTTACATAGCTCACGAGCGAGCGCATCGGATTCAAAGGTACAATACACAACCGAGATTGGCATTTACTACGAACTTAAAGATAGCGAAAACAGCAGCCATCGTGTTAGGACTCTTTATGCTATGCTGGTATCCGTTCTATTTGATAACGGCCATTCAGGTGTACGGTGGGTTGATATACTCCGAGACTTGGGAAGAATGGCGCAGTTACGCCACTATCTTAGCTATAGCGAACTCGGCACAGAACCCGGTGGTTTACGCATTCAGAATGAAAGCGTTTAGAAACGAATTCAAGAAACTGCTTCGTATAAAGCCTTCACAGAAACCAAACGTCGACTTGGAACGTTCTGTCACTACTCAGGTTGGGGATGGGAATGGCAGGGATGCCAGAAGCGCGTTAGACAATGGTGCCAGTCACAGCGAAGCAGCGTAACACAATACAGCCACGTTGAGAAGCATATTTGCCTCATATGTGCATGGTATGAGTAGGTGAATCCGCCACGCATATAACGTGTAACCCGCATATAACATGTAGCGTGTAACGCATATAACGCCTCCAGAATCGCCGCATCTTGTCATTCTGACAAATTAGGACAGGGACGATAATAGACGAGAACATACGAGAATAGAACACTCGCAATGCAGCCACATTGTGAAGGATTTTCGCCCCATATGTGCATGGGATGAGTAGGTGAATCCGCCACACATATAAGGGGTTAATGCGATCACAGCTTCACCTCCAGAATCGCCGTATCCTGCCATTCTGAGAAATTAAGGACAGGCACGACATAAAACGAGAACAGGCGAGAATAAAACACTCAAGGCTATCTCGGTCACGGTGCTAATATTACCTGTTCAAATTTCCATTGGATACATGCATTCTTGAGCAGTGCACCTATACTAAACGTATCTACAGAATGCTAATTATGACCCAAACCGTCCGCGACATGCAATCGACTCACTGTATCATTATCATCTAATTAGTGTGCTTCATGGTGTTATTACTATGACACCAATCATATTAATTATCGTTTATATATTACATATGACATGTCGTTTCACACAACTTGTTATGACGGCCACATACGTGTATAATCAAAGCGAAGAAAAAATTAATAACGAAGCAAAATTTAGGCAAAAATAACTAAAGGTAGTCATTAATAACCCCAGAAGCCTTATTTTTAGGTTTATTCAAATCTTCTTTTGTATATTTACATAATTTCATTCATACTTCACAGCTATTGTTTGATAAAAGGTAACTATTTACTGTGCATTATGTCCTTTGATTACCTTTTCTTGATAAGTTTACGTTTGTGAAGACCATTTAGACTGGAAAACGAATAGAAAGTGGCATTCACCCTGAAAGGTTTGAAAAATCGTTTTTTCTTCATCTCATCAAGAAAACGCTTAATTACAATTACCTCATGAGTGATTTCTTTATAATATCTGAGTAAGCCGTTGAATTCAGCTATTTTAAAGAATCATTAACATTTTTAAACCAACTGATCTAATAAATTATGTATGATTGATAAAGTTGATCTGTTGTAAAAAAAATGGGGTGGGGGTATAATGTGAAATTACGTACTATATTTTGAAATAAGTGCAATGACTGCTTCTTTGCACAAAATTTAAAAATTTTAAAGGCCCACCGAATCTGATGAGAAAACAACAATCTATACAAACCTCTTTCAAAAGATCTTTAGTTCTATCTAACACAATAAAGATATGGTACTATAAAATATAAAACATTTGAATAGTTGTCAACACACCTAATGCAATGTATGCAGACTGCGTGGAATTTAACACAACGATGTTTGTCGTCCTACCTAAGCGCAGATTGAAATAGCTATGTGATGTGCGTATGGTGCTCGTATACTGCCCGTAAATCCGGTTGCCTTCGGCGTCTCAGCGGATTTAGACGGTGGCCGTGCAAAATCGTACTGAATCGTACAGATTTACGACCTCCGTAGCTTCTGCAATTATGTCAAGATGAGACATGATTTTTTTATCGTATGCCCGTACAACGTAGCAATATCGTTATGGCATTGTACAATCCTCTCACTGGCATTGCACGGTGAACTTGCGGTTATCGTGCAACAACGAAAGTCGATGCGATCCTGCGACACGAAGTTGTCAAAATTGATAAGCCTAGATAACATTTGCCACGGGCGACACACAACAAAAGCGAAAATATTTTTCCGTATTTTTTTTATTTTGACAACGTAAGTAGCCACGGGCTCTGGCGAATGTCTGCATAACGTGCAGGTGCCGTGCCATGTCTCCAACAAAGCCTTGAGGTCACATCGGGGGAATAGGAGTATGTACGTCGAAAATACCAAATGTTTCTGAAGAAACAAGGGCGACGACAAAGAAACAGTGTATATTCAAGAGAGAGAGCGTATTGTTGAAGCCAGACTATTCACGCCTTTAAATTAGATTTTTAATGTCATTTATGATAAAGCAGTAAAGAGAACATGATGTTCAAGTCTGGTTATTCATGACTGAGACTGCATTCCCACAGATTTTTAGATCGATCTATCCCCCTGGGAGTCTCACTAGATTGGTGTCAGCTTAACCGGCTTAAATGTCTGTCCCGCCTACTAAAAGCTGTAAGGGGGTAATTAACTATATAGTGCGCGCTCGGCTGACAGCAATTTAGCGTGAAACCACAGGGAGTTAGGTCGATCCAGATGGATCGATCTAAATCTGTGGGAATGCAGTCTTAAATGACGTTTTTATGATACGTACTAAAGTGTATAAAGAGACATATTGTTTTATCAAGTCATTATGATGCGTAGACCAAGATGTCGGTTTGTGCAATATTATCATGAAACACGTTATGATGTATTATTATAGGGTGTGTTTATCTTCTACCAAGGCTACAGAATACAGTAAGTTTGCATGTCCCCTTCGCCATAGCAGAGATTGGTGTCATGTCAATTTTTTCTGAAGCAAGTGCTTGTGAGGCGTAAGAGTTCGAAGAAAGATATAACCAGTCATAGCAGTGGTGAGGACAGTGACCCTTGTGTCATGACTCAAACCATTAGTGACTACCGGTAGACCGTTATTACGTGACAGTCCCCCATGATAGAGAGTTCGCTTTTCCATTCATTTGTACAGGTAAGCCTCGCCCTAGACATTTGACCCACTTAGGTCAGGCTAACCCTAACCATTATAACTATATGGGCGGCGGACTTTCTGTTACATGGACCTTCAGTGTCTTTACGTCGTCTCTCCCAGGCTCTCCTCCAAGACATTGAAAAGTACGTAATGATTTGAGGAAAGATAATATCATTTAAAAATTGTTCAACGTAGCTGTTCGTGGTTTACGATGTTTGTAAGTTCACAATTTCTTACTGGTACGCCACATTCTGTTAATATGGCACTGAAACGCATGTTATGAAATATAAAGTAGCCATGAACCGTACATTTGAGACAACTGCATACGAACCTAAACGTAGATTACACCAGCTGACTAGGAACAATAGAACATCTAAATTAATATATCACGTAGTTAGGATATTTGATTCTATTATGTATAATTTTAGGAAATGTACCCATCCATGTACACGGATACACAAATAACTAATGCAGTGATTGAGAGGTAGAATTACATGCCCTTTAACGAAGTGAAAAGTTAAGGTAAGGTATACGAGTTGTGTCTTTATGCAGCAAATTCTAGTGGACATTTTACAGGGCCGAGTCCCCATTGTTTTGTATAGGTGAGCCTCGTCTTAGAGCCCATTCCCATAGCTAGATCGATCTAGCAGGATTGACCCATCTCCGAGGGGATTCTTGCTTAATTGCATTCAGATTAAAAGACATTGTTGTCTGACACGTCTACTGAAGCCACTAAAAGACAGTTAATTACCCCTTAACAGCTGCAGTAGGCGTGCCAGACCTGTAATTAGAGAGCTTTCGCACCTGCACGTTTAGGCGACCGACTACATTTAGCTATCCGTAACCGTAAAATGACCGACGTTTATTTTTTCGTGATTTCGCATAAAGACCCGGTTAGCCTTTACGGATAGTCGAATTGTACAGTAGGCTGATGCATGTTTCACATGCTGTAAAGCCTCGGTCACAACAGGACGCACAAATTTCAAAATCGTACGTCATCTGCGATTTTGGGGGTGTTGCGGAGGCCGTGGAGGTCGTAGAGGTACCCGGTAGAGAGAAGTCTGCCTTGCGGGTCGCAAGGGCCACATGAGATGTCCTTTCAAGCAGGGACGCTAATTGCAAGGTGCAATGGCCGTGGAAATTGTACTCATTTCTTGAGTTTGTCTTGCTACCTGCGTACGTGGCAGGCGCTCACCACTATTGAAGAGAAAGCAACGCACGGCGAAAGTAGTTCCATTTTGCTTCACACTTGCCTCACACGCTTGTGATGAAGTACTACACGCGTGCAACAGTTCTGCCTTCTGTTCTTCCCTTCTTTCTTCTTCTTTCTCCCCTCTTTTCTGCTCTCTAAGGTTTTTTTTTTTTTTTTTTTTTTTTTTTTTTTTGCCTGAATTAGGCAAAATTCGAAATTTTTAAAAAATTGTTGTACAGGTTGCACAATCGTCGTTAATTGTCGAGACACGAGCGTGTGGCGTGAGTACACCTTTTCTACTCCTGGCGTAGGGGTGACGCACATGCGACGCACTTCCGCGGAGCTTTCGACTCTGATCGTTAGTTGTGAGGGCGTGCGCCGTAATCAACACGCATTGCTTGCGACGTGCGTCTTGGACCACACACGTCCCACAGGCGAACTCCTTGCGAGCGAAGCAAGTTACGCTGGCGGCCTCGCTGTTCGCAGATTATTCGTAGAATCTTTTGAACATGTCCAACATCCGCCGTACGTGCATAGGGGCTGTCTGCGAGCCCCAAATTTCGCAAGAGGGACTTGCGTTGCACGTGAGATTCTGCGCAAAATTTGGACTTAAACAGGCCGTAAAAGCCCGTGCAGCCTGTTGTGACCGAGGCTTAATGGAGATCTGGCTTACTCCGTTAAAAGGTATTTGTTGAGTCCCTTCAGAGGAGCAACTTTGAGTGCCGAAGAAGGAGAATTCAACAGGAGAATGTCCTCTGTGCAAGAATGCGTCGAGTGGGAGTTCGGAAACTTATTGTGAAACTTTGCCTTTATGGACTTTCTAAAGAATTAAAAAGTTCTGTTGTCTCCTGTAGCCAAGCACTACTTGGTAGGTGGTCTTCTGGTCAACTGCCATACCTGTGTGTATGGTAATCAAATGAGTCGGTACTTTTAACTAGATCCTCCCACCTTAGAGCACTATTTAGCATGAACTCTACACGTGTACATTGTGCGTATGGAAAATTTAAGAGTAAAATAATTCATTCCGCAAGCAATCATTTATTTAAATGAAATCTTAAATAAAAAACTAATGTTTAACAAAGATTCAGCCCATGTGTATCTTGTAGGCAGCTTAGTATGTCAATTCAGTTTTTCTTTTTAACCAAAGACATAACCATCTCCATCATTTGTTTGTCTTTCTCAATTTGATCTTCTCGCTCTTTCTTTTCTAATTCAAAGCGTTCTTTCTCGAAGGCCAACTTGTCTTTCAGGGAACTAACGTAATCTGCTGGTGAATCAGTACTGTGCTTCTTAGTTGGCGGCATGTTGTCGCAATTTTCAGCTGAAAAAATAAGCGTGTCACCAATTAATGCAGCGTCAGTTTTTGTTACTGATATAATAAATATTAATCAATATTTGCTATTAGAGACAATTTCATGTAAAGAAAGATGTGCTGTCCTTACTTTTATTTATAATTCATTTATTCAAATACACAAAACAAGACGCCATGTGACTTTCGAAACAAGGCTTCATAACATTTGCATTAAAAGTCAAGGAGACATGTCCTGTCAACTAAAGGAGAAAATCGAGCTACTGGTAGTATCTTACTAAACGGCACTTACCTTACGGATATCCTGCTTGTTATGCGTCAAGTGCAGACGGCTAGTCTACAGACCACTTATAAAGGCATGTGTACTCGTAACAACTGCTCACAAAATGATGACCTAACAGTCTTATAATACAATCCGTCACGCGTGCGGAAGGCCAGTTCTGACTGCCTTGTGGTCAGTGGAAAATGCCTTTTTTACGGGTATAACCTATATTTCAATAGTAACAAAAAACACAGACACAAATAACAGACACAGCATGTTTCACATACTTTGCAAAAATAAAATGTCCAATATGATTTTAGCAGAGAAACTATCAATTTTGAAAGGCTTGATTTCATAAAATTATGCTGATTTGTCAAACCGTTTTTCATTGACGGGTAGCAATATAGCTGCGGATAATGTTCTCTCTAACCGTATGTGTACACGTCACTAGACAGCAAAATATGATGACCTAAACGTAGTCGTTCGCCTAAACGTACAGGTGCGAAAGCTCTCTATTAAGCGATAAACCCCTCGAAGATGAGTCGATCCTGCTAGAACAGTTTGGGTGGGTGAAGGGGTAGTTAACTATCGTCTGCCGATTAAGTAGATTCCACTGATTGCACTCTAGTGGAGATCTCTCGGAGAGTTGGAGCGACCAAGTTCAGGACCGTAGCCAGGGTAGGTTCGAAAAAAAAAAACAAACTTTTTTTGCCGGGAAAAGGTCTCCACGGAATATATTGAACATTTAATGCATTGATATTGATAGGGTCTCAAAGCTGTTACTTAACTTCAGTCTGGAACACAGTGTAAGCTTATAAAGCTTATAAGCTTGTAAAGCTTTTATTAAAATATAAAAGAGACAGTATAAATTGCACGTTATGCAACTCTCTGGAGCTTTGCCTCTGCAGGACAATGGGTGCATAACACGAATGATTTCAAGGACAACCGCAAGTATTGTCAACTGCCAAATTACGTAAAACTCATGTGTTGCGTTTGTGTAACAAGTTCTGCGTGACGCAGAGACACACATATACTAGATATGCGCACACGAAGAAGGGCGGCTTAATTTACACTAAAGACTCATGATTACCGTTGTCCACTTTTGGGGTCTTACTTTGTCAGTTGATGCTGGTAATTTTTCTAAGGCAAGTGGTTTGGATGTGGAGTAGTTTCCTTGTGTGGCGCTGGTAGAGTGTCCACGATTCAGGGTCATAGCACTGGTAAGAACGTCACCATTTACATTATTGATTGGAGTACCTGTCTTTATTCTATTATTATTATTGTTATTCTTTTTTGTTATCTAAGGCGCTATTGAGAATAGATGATCCAAGTACTTACTGATCCGCCAACTAAATATGGCCGACCACAGTTCAGAAGCAACGCGGCTGATTCCTGATGGTCTCCCTGCCTTCAAACGCGCCTTTAAACGGATTAAATCTCTGCTCCGAGGTTTAATTGCTAGGCCCCTCCAGCGACGGCAAATGAGGAGGCGGAGAGACCATCAGGGATAAGCGGCATCCCTTCTGAACCGTGGTCGGCCATATTTAGTCGGGGGATCAGTAAGCACTCTGATCATCCATTCTGAATGGGGCCTAAGGTGTTAAGGAGGCTCACTCATATTTCAGAAATACCATTTCCGCCCTAACGAGTTGACAAAAATTGAAAGACAAAATCTACTCTAAATATATGAATAAAAATTTGAAAGTGATCCAGTTCTTTTTCGAGAGGTAGCGTCCCGAAAATTAAGGTTTTTGTAAACAAGTTGTAAGTGGGTACGTTTCGTCGTAAAAGTCTAAGCTTCACCGAGCGTTCTTCGCAACCCTTCGATCAAAACATGGAACTTAAACAACGAAGCTTTCATCAGAATTCAAAGGTGAATATTTTTTGGATGTTGTATTTAGATATCTGGCCATTAAATGCTGTCATAAAAAAATACTCGAGGTAATTTGAGAGACCCTCTTTAAAATATGATAGATGATTAGTTGGCGTGACTAGGCCGTCCAGTGAATAGACCCTCTTTATAAGTCAATTCGATGTATGGATGCACTGCTCTGAGGACTAAACGCTTATTTCAGACTAATGAGGTTAAGCTTTTTTTTGCTTTACGACGTTTGTTAAAGGGATAATAACTCTTCGTATGATATTTATATTTCACAATAAAAACACTGTGAACAACTCACAGAAATATAATATATTCTGTTTTACCTCAAAAACGGCAGTTATAGCTATTATTCTGATATCTGAGCTTGTCTTCAGATTGATGGCTGTACTCAGTTATAATCTCTTAAGAGATTTTAACAAAAAAAAAAAAAAAAAAAAAAAAAAAAAAAACAGGGACTAGCTTTGAATGTAAAAATGGATTTATTAACCATTGGTAAGTATGGGAAAATTGTTGTTTACTCCAGGAAAATTCATTTTTTGGCCAAAACGAAGATTTATTATCCCTTTAATTCAGTGAATTCAGGATTTATACACACTTTGTGCATGGTTAAAAAGCACTGAGATGCAGTTTTGAAATATAAGGCATAATTGAATCGTACACTTTGGCACTTTCCATGAGACCACGAAACAAAACACGTAGATTACGCACATGTGGATAACGTACACGAGGGTACAAATAATTAAATTAATGGCTCACGCACTAGTTTGAATAGCTGGCCCTATTGTGTATAAGTAGCATAATCATCCACATCCATGTTCCTGAATACATACATAAATATACATACTTACAAGGAGGAATGATAACTACTGTGGTTTTAGATCTGATATGTGCTGTGTATAAATAACCTGCAGCACACTGTATAGTGTATAAGTGCTGTCGTTTACAAGGAGGGAGAGGCAACTTCGGACATCAAAATGAATGGTTTAGAACAGGACGGAGAACGATGGTTGACGTCGGAGGAAATAGCGGACATATGGCCGAAAATCCGATTGAATGCCGTGAAGGAATTCATCCGGGTTTACCACGAGGATAAGGGTGCGGAGAAGAGAGAGCTCCTTTGGGGGGACGAGGTGAGTAGTCCTGAATGAGAGCAAAGGGTTTTGTCGAAGACGGGGTGGGGTGGGGGGTGGGGGTTTACCGAAGTATTTCGAGGGATATGTAAAGGACATGGAACTTCAAAATGGGAAGTAGCCATTGCTGAGAAAACGCATATTCATTCGTTTTTAATGCAAACCTCAGCTAGGAAAACTGACCTGTGTCCAAATGGTTTCGGGTTGAAGCTATACATAAGGTGGTTCACCCCCGTAGACAGGGCTGGGAGTTTTGGAGCTCAACAGAAGAAACACTTTCGGTCCAAAAAAGCCCACTCAATGTTTTTTAGTCTAGTGTTTTAAAGTTTGGTCAATTAAAAGGGTATAACGGTCTGCTTTTTTTTTTTCAGAAGCAAAAACATATTTCAGTTTTCAATTTCCCGTTTGACGAAAGCGGCCTGTCATTACAATTACTACAATTTCCTTTTCCTGACATGGGGAAACATTATTCTGATATATATACCATTTACGAAATCAAGCATCTATGAAAATTGCTTCACCTTTAACACGGAAAAGTCATCAAATGCGGCCACTATATGATAAAGAGCAAATTAAAAGACTCCGTAAAAAACGTATTACACCTTCTAATTTATAATATTTTTTCAGACTGGGGAACTAAATAAACCGTCAGTTTTTGATAGATGTTGTACATATCTGCAATTATAACTCATTTAATTATTCAAAATGCTGTAACAATGCAAGACAGATAATGTTCATTCGCATTAAAGTGCTCCCTGCTAGTACTGGTAACCTGCAATTTCAATTGGTATGTAGAAAAATAAATAAATAAGAAATAATAATAATAATACGATTATTTGCAATTATTGACTGCAGTTTTCTTTATTCTGTTCATTTCATTTAAGACTGAATATATCCTGGTGCATTTTGACCATGAAAAGAAAACTGCAAAGGTTTTGCTAGAATCCGAAGAGCTGTTGGAAAAATTAAAGACTTTAGATTCCAACAAGTAAGTGAGCAAAGTTTCATCGTAATGATTTATATACTAATAGTAACGGTTGCAGTTTTGGGAGGGAAACCGCTTTGGTTCTTTTTCTTGGTCATTGTGTCATAACAGTGACCTAGAAAGAAATCTTGGCCACTGGTATTAGGAGGAGCCAAGATATTAGTGAATAACAGCGATAAGAGTCAGTATAAATAAACACCATTAAATATTTAGTCTTTATCATTATGGCATGTAATGCAGGCGAATCTTAAATTATTGTATAAATAGTTGATACTATCTATCTATTCATAAATGTATCAATTAATGCATTAATTAATCATTTTGCATATTAATTAATTAATTTATCTATCTATTTATTTATTTATTTATTTATTTATTTATTTATTATTCAGTCTCTGTCCTACCATGTGGCAAAGGGAATGTGCCCGTTTCATGGTTGAGTCAAAACCTGCTGTACCCTTTTCAGGAGACGTAGAGTCCATACTTTCTGTTGAAGCAAGTATGACACAAAGGTATGGAAATACAGACAAATGAAATATTAATAAAACTTTAAAAGCAAACATCTGACGTTGCATTGTATTCTGCATATATAATGCACTTCTCCATGTTGGGAATATACTAATGTTGCGTTTACCCCATCAGTGTGATTTACTTTTCATTTTGACAACCCATTCCTCTATTCAGATTTCTCATATATAAGATGTAGAAATGTGCAATATATACGAACCCTGAAGCTACCGGTAATTACCATAGTTTTTACCTAGAAATTTTGAACTGAATATTTCGTATCAAATGACAAACCTTTGATGTATTATATATGCACTTATTAATTTGATATGTTTTTCATTTAGGAGGCAGTTGATTTTCACTTCAATGGGCAGTCTGGACAAAGCGGTCTTGACAATGGGAGCCTATCCAAGGTATAAAGTGACCTGTTGTTGTTATGCTTTTTATTAGGTACTTGTTTATATTGAATTAATAATGTGATTGATTTGATTATTAAACAATATGAAAATCCCCACAATACGTGTATTCAGTAAATTGCTAGACTCTTCCAACTTGATATAGTTCTATCTGTATTTAGCCTTTGTACAGGTACATCCGGGTACTTCACAAAATATACAGTCCTACTATTTTATAAAAAATTCTAATCGTCCTGTAAAAGTTTCATATTTTGCCTTCATTTCTGCAAGTTACACCTGCTTATCAAATTCAACATCACATTTATAGAGTTTTGTTGTAGGATTTTGCAGATTTCAAGGTATTTAATAAATCCACACGATAAACATGTTTTGTTTAGAACCGGTACTCCATGTTTTACTCGACCTGCGCACGCGCCAAACCCCACTTCCGGCGTAAGGCGCTCTCTGTTTATCCCCGATGAAGTCATTGCTGGGGCACGGTATAAGTAAGAGAACTTATTCTTTTCATATTAATTTGTTTATTTATTTATTTATATTTCTTCATGTTGTTTAACAAAAAGTATAAATAAGGTAAACGCAGAGAATAATTTGCTTTTTTCATTTGAAATTCATGGAACTGAGCGCTGGAGTCAGTTTCAACCAATAACTTTCTCTTGAAAATTGTTAGTGTAATTATTTTAGACAAAGTATAAAGTCTACTTAAATTCATAGTAACTTGTTAAACTATAATTTTAACATTGGTCTAATACATAAGACATCATCGTCTTTTACATGTACACTTGTAGCCTGTGCTGGTACAATGGACACAATTATTTAAGCTAATTGAGTTACCATGCAGATTTAGTTTGGGAATGGCAAATTGAAAATTGAGATCAAGAATTATTCAAAATTATGTAGATATTTGTTTAACATTAATTCATGGCATTGTATTTTCCAGAGCTATAACACTAAACGCCAAGTTAAATATGAAAGGGAGACGCACAGAACACATACCGAGTACGTAACTTGACTAGCATAATTCTTTTAAAAGTGTCATGTTAGAATGCTAAGTTGTGGTGGCATTATGGAAATGTTGTAAAACGTATGCATTAGCGGTGTTATACCACACCATACCGTTTGCATTCATATACGGTTGAGCTAAAAAAAAAAAAAAAAGCTTCAGCATATGTAATCTGTTTGTTACCTTTTGTTACCAAAAATAACTCACTTGTTAAAAATCGATTATTATAGGGTATTAGAGCTGACACCTTTAATACAATTGAAAGCATTTTCCTGGTTATGTCAACACTTTTCTCTTAATCATCAAGGACTTAATCATCAAGTTTTTCGAGTCACTCTATTAATGAGAATAGAGACTGGTGATTTTATTTTGTAATGATAAAAATAGGATTGCAAAACTCAAAAATGGGATTGTCGGTAGGCTCAAACCATTTCGGAAAGGGAAACATGTACCTGTGAGGGAAATGGACATTGTGAAATTACCGAATGATTTTTATTCTAGAGAAAGGTCCTGCCTTCAAACATCTAGCCCATAAATTATAAGATAATTAAAAATAATGATATATAGAGACAAGTATAAATATATATATTTATTTCCCTTTTCTTTCTTTAGAAGTAGCATACACAGTCAAACATGTTAACATGTAACATTATAAACTAAATGAACCATTACTGTTATAATTATTTTAGAATAACTTGTTTGGATGTATTGTGCATTGTATAGGTTTTTAGCAGCTGTCCTCACCACTTACCTAATACCAGCTGACCACCGGACGCGCTAGGAGTCTGTTACGAAATTATTGAATCTCTGATACATTAATTGTGTATATATTAAGCAAACCCTGATATCAGGGAATGGCACTTACCTCAGTCTGCGCCTCTGCACGTATATTATGGCGTACATAAGTTGTAAACTAAACACGTTTTGTTTCTCCTCAGTATTCAAAGACGCCCACACTTTGGATCCCTTTGAAGAAGACCTCTCACAGTTCGGCGACAAAGGCAAAAATAAGGAAGATGCATGCACGGCCAGTAAAATGTGTCTGGACTTTGGCTTTTGTGGAACTTGCTGCGCCCTGCAAGTGACACAGCAAGCATCAGATTTATACGAAGCCAGGACTATACACGATCAACTAACTCCTCTTTGTCCGATTCTCGTAAGCTTATTTATAATAATAATAATAATAATAATAATAATAATGACAAGTAACAAAGTAATACAAAGCTAAGGGGTAATTATAAAACTAATAATACTAAGATGAACATGTTAATGGAAACTTAGTGAGGCTTAATCAAGTTTCCAAATATGGTTAAAGAAAGGGGAATAAATCTGTATTTCATTCGTCTAAACTCTGGGGAAAACTATGGCATTTGAGCGATTATGTCGTCAGGGGATTCATTTATATGATTTGCTCGATAGATGGCGTTGAGTGCAGCTACCCCCATTCACAGAGGTTACCTGTCAAACATTGATTGTCGCTGGCCGTTATTTGTTCAATACACTGACGAAGAAACACAAGATAATATGTGGCAGGTATAAAAAATCATCAAAAGTTTGTCATACCTTTTTCTTTCCGTTTTTCTTGCTTGAATCTTCTGTCATTAACCATCCAACATAACATTCTACAGTGCGATTATGCGTCGTTTTAAAAAAATACTATAAAATTTATAAAATTTTAAACAATAACATTGAATTCAATTTCTCGTTTAAAAGAAGTGTCCTTGATGATTCGACCCATAAAGTTACTTTTGATTTTATTAGTGCGGTCTAATGCTTTAGCAGCCTAAGGTAAACATGATTCCTTTTACAGAAAAGAAGTCCCAGTAGTCCTAGGACCACCAAATCTCGTATGGACTCTGTGAGTTGCTATGCACAGCCTTGTAACTCGTGCTATAACGACGGCCCTACGTACATGGACAATGGGATATTTGAAACACTTCTGAATCACGGTATAATAATAATAATAATAATAATAATAATAATTATTATTATTATTATTATTTTATTATTATTATTATTATTATTATTATAAAGACAAATTCCATGTTTACCATTGTTATCATCATCAAATCATACTAGTATGTAGTTTTCAAGCACAAACCGCTATAATCAAACATTCATGAGATTTGCATGCGCAGTCATAATAGAAACTCACCTTTCCTTTCAAGAGATGCAGCTACAAACCATACCGCCAACTTCAAATCGGACGATTTATCATTATTTAACTTTTGTTTAACGCTAAGAATTTTGTGAACACAAAATTGATATACTGCGTTTATATATAGAAAGAAAAAGATAAATTACATTAAATTTTATGACATATACTACGTTTACCTATTATCTTTTACACACGCCTGGTTTAAACCTGCTTTAACAAATAACGTAGTATATCTTTCTTTTTCTTTAATCTCCAGGGGTAGACGAGGCAATGTCCCGTTACGTCACCAACCTGTTCTCGCGAGATCCTTGGGCATTATCTGACCGCCAAGTACATCAGTGTGGAGAGGAATGGTTGGACCCTATCGACCTGTATACGGTTTGTTTTAATTCCGTGGCATTTCAATGATACTATAGTGTGATGCCCCAGGAGCAAGCCTACTGCGATTTTGTTTCAATAGGCATCACCTGCTTAATGTTGTATGTTAAAATAAATAAATAAATAAATAAATAAATAAATAAATAAATAAATAAATAAATAAATAGATAGATAAAATAAAAAATAAGAATAAATAAATTAAAAACAATAAAAAAATAAAAAGATAATACACATGTTGGGGATTAACTTTAACACGCTAATGCTGTATTGGCAATGTTATGTCAGAAAGAATTACTATTAATTGACGAATAAAACTAGGATAATTCGTATTACTGTCCAAAAGATTGCAATTCTACTGAACTAATAAGAAAGCAACCAAAGAAATAGCCGTGGGTAATTTTTGTCAGCTTTTTTACATAGCCGAATAGTATTCTCTCGTCGGTCAGTGTTTTGAACCCACTCTCTTCCAAATCTCGCAAAACTCGCCTTAATTTTATGCTACGTGAAAAGAGTGTATCCTACATGTATCTGGTACGGTTTTCGTTTGCCAAACATTTTATTTAATTCCACAAACATTGTTTGATATCTGATTAAATATTAATTTAAAGACCATTAATATGAAAAAAAGTATAAATACTGTGAGAAGCAATTACCACTAGGAATATAAGTTGAACGGTACGGGTATAAAGTAGTGTACAGGTTAATTCCAAGTTATCTCTGAAGCTCAGGGTGACCAGATATTCTAATTTCATATGACATTTTGTCACCTTTTGTCCAATCCATTATTTCTAGATATATTACTTTCAGGTCGTGCAAGCAAATAATTACCCATCAGTTCGATTGAAAGTTCCGTCGCAGTCTAACGGCTGGTGCGTGGAGTTCAGGCCATTAGATGTACGGTATTTATAGTAGATACTGTAGATGTGTTTGTGTGCACGAGTGCATGTATCTTTGTAATCATGTGTATGATATGTATGTAAGTGTGCGTGCATGTGTGTGTGTGTGTGAGTGTATGTGTGCGTGTACTAAGTATCCAGTCCACCTATTATTGGTAGCAATCAAGTAAACGCTAAGCTTGGTTAAATATAATATATTTCATAATAGGATATAAGGATATAAGGATTAAATAGCCAGTAATCAAACGTGAAAATAGATAAAGTAAAACACCGTTTTGTATGCACAGGGGGAATATTTTGTACAGTACCGGGATTTCCAACAAGGCAGCAGTCTCAGTAACCTATAGTAGGCAACTGAAAGACAAACCATATTTGACAATCGATCAGTGTTTGTTCGAGAGAAAATAAAGGTGTAAGGAACAAAGTCTACATTTCTAACACAAAATCCAGGCCTACCCAACTACCAGAATCAGCACCGAATGATCCCGAATTCACCGGTAGATCGGACCACACTACCCGTTTTCAAGGTGTGAGTCAGTACGCAATTCACAGTATCATACCCCGAACAAATTTTGAGTGGTGATGCAATACTTTTCAACCCCGCTGAGAATCGTCACTATCACATCGCGTACTAGGCAAGAGTGGGTAGTGTGATCCGATATACCGGTGAATTCAGAATCCGAGTCTGGTAGTTGGGTAGGCCTGAAATCAGAGCGCAGACCTCCGCTAAGAACTTCACACTGATAAACTGTGGTAGTTGAGATTACATTGCACAACAAACAATTAACACCTTCCATAAATAACTGAAAATCAACAATTGTATAATATGACGATATCTTGTTCTCCAGGTACAGCTGACGGATTTTGAAAACGCTTCATTTTCAGTTTTTGTAGTTTTGCTGACGCGGGCTATTCTGAAATACGGCCTTGATCTTGTACTGCCAATCTCAAAGGTAATTATGCTCTGTGGCATAATATATGCATTACCGTATGAAGCAAAATGAAATTTACTTGTACAATGGTGAAAGTTCCCCTTATAAAGAAACAGATTAAAAAGGTATCCGATACCTCAAAACACAGTTTATTAGCTATAAATCCGTATTTGAATAATGCATTTCTAACTTTAATGTCACGATTGACGTTCAACCTCCTCGAACTCCGTTCCGGTCTGTTTGAAATTATATATCAATAGTGCCGATAGTTTTAAGTGTGCATATGATCGTATACACTATCATTTTGTAGGTTGACAAAAACATGGAAACAGCTTCAAAGAGAGACGCAGTGAGATCAAGCAAATTTTACTTCAGAGACGATATATTTGACAATAAAGGTAAAAATTCTGTCAGAGAAAAAAAAAGTAAAAGAAATATATTATGCAGGTATTTTGCGCGTTGTTTCTAAGAGGCACGGTTCTGATTCAGTTATGTTTAATTGAAAAATACATTTTTCTCTTTCTATTTTTAATGTGATTATTTATTTCAGGGTTGCGACATGTAAGTGCCCAAAATGGCTTTCGTCAGATCAGTGGTATGGAAACTAACTGGGCAAAGTTTTCTTTGATGACAGCCGATGAAATAGTTAATGGAAAGGTACAACTTTAATTTTGCATATAAATATTTATTTCTATAACTATATATAATTATCTCTCTTTCTCTCTCCCCCTCATACATGCAAACACACATCAACTCTTATTTTTACATCAGTTGAAAAAAAAATAATACAAAAAATTCTCATCACAATTATATATAATATACATAAATTATATAGAGAGGAAAACGTCAAGTTACTCTAGGTAAAGAAACCATTGTTTGAGGGCAAATCTCTTATAATTCAAAATGATGTTCGTCTGTCAAGAAAACATTTCACTTTTCCATTTCAGCACAACGGTTTCCCTGGATTAATCCCATTGGTTAACAGATTCTTGGACGATCTCGACACAATTGACGTCAAGACCAGATTGACTGCTGATCGGTACCTGGACTTCATAGGAAAAAGAGCGTCCGGTAATTATCAAAATCAATAAACATTGTAATATAAGCGTGAGTGTTTACGTTTGATGAGCATTGGAGTGGAATTCTAAATAACCCTTTTATGCATATCACATCTACAATATAGTAGTATTTTGGTGGCATATACTTTATATTACATATAAGCAACTTATATTTAATGTTTATATACAAATACCTTTTTATATTGTCAATATCATATCAGTATTCACTACACGATTATTCCAGCAACCACGTTTTATTTCAGGTGAAACGCCAACGACCGCTAGGTGGATGCGAGAATTTGTGATGTCACATCCAGCTTATAAGCAAGATTCCGAAGTCAGTGAGCGCATCAATTATGACTTGATGTGTCGTTGCAATGAGTTATCCAACACGAAGCCAGAAAATTGGTTTTGGGAACAACATATTTTAACAAATTGACATATGGCCATTTGACATGTGCATCTGAAATAGAATCGAAGGCGTTTTTTAGAAATGCTCTATAAGGATTGACACCAAAGCAGTGCCGCCTTCTCTATGGGACTGTTGATACAAGATGATATATATATATATATATATATATATATATATATATATATATATATATATATATATATATTACACTAGTCTGGTCTCCTCACATGAGCTGTATAAATATATAACGCCAGTTTTGTCACATTATTTGTTCACTGCACCAGTCCTGTCTTTTCAATCATGTTTTAGTATATGGCACTTGTACTGCTTCCTCATTCTCATGATATACGTGCCACACTAACTACCTCTCCTATGTAGTCTTGATAAAATGTCATGACATATTTCTTTGCCCTGAGTGTGAGAGTCACTGTGAACCGGGCTTCAACAGTGAGCTCTGAAGAACAGCGACAGTGTACGATTTCCGTCAATCAGAAAGAACTCCGCAGTGAATCTGCAGTTGAATGACATAACAGCAAAATGAAACGTAAAACAGATTTAATTCTGCTTCTTTATAATTTTATTTACTATTTTTAAGATGTTAAGGGAAAAATAAATAATGTTTCTAAAAGAAAAAGACAGAGGGACACAGTAGTGACGTACTAGCCTTGTGACCTCCAAATATGGAAGCGCCCCATTCAAATTTTTGTAGAAGAACGCCCAAGGTGTCGGTGTTCGCCAGAGTCTGGTATTGCTGATATGGCGGCCGGGTAATATATGAAAACAAGATCGAGCTGGCAATACCGGAATCTAGAACCTAGGGTATATTTCTTAGATTTTCAGTACAAATATTTTTCATGTGAAAAACACTGCTGTTTTTATTTATCGATTGTTCAATAAAACTGACATGTAGCTGCACTCAGTCAATAAGTCTCAAAATGATTGATTTAGCTTAAAGATGTATTGCCATAATCAACCGTGAAACTGAAAGAAAAGAAAAAACAAAATAAGAAAAGTAACAAAAACGTAGGGTAAAATGTAGAAATACTGAAAACAAATTTAAATACAAGAAAAAAGTAACTTAAAAATATTACTAAAAATTACACGAAATACATACGAAAGTGTAAGAAAAGGATATAGACAGAAACATACGTTGCAAAGACCCTAAACCGAAGACGTTTATGTTAGCGCTGAAATAGTTTACTTTGTCCTTCGACTAAGAGAGCTAATATCGATTCCTCTATCCCGTTCAGTCTTTGTAAGTAAAGTGAAAAAGAAGTAAGGGATAGGAACCCGGCATTCCAAGAACTAGGTGTGATATATATACTGAGAAATGAGAACTGTTCAGTGCAAGGTTTGGTATAGACACGTGACGGTACGGTTAGGTGAGTGCGGTGGTCTGTTACGTTATAATTAGAAGAGAGAGAAAGAGAGAGAGAGAGAGAGAGAGAGAGAGAGAAGACAGAGATGATGTGGGGATTGATAAGTTGGGAAGTGACTGGCTATTAAAATATGGCAAACAAAAAAGAACTACCATTATCTTTCTTTCTCCCACCAATGTCTCTTGAAGGCTCTCTGTATAACTTTCGACTCTGACATTTGCCTCAAACCACCCAAAGCTGGCAGAAAATAGAAAGTTGATGGCGATTCAAGAATGGTTGTAACAACCAAGTCTCCTTTCGTGTCAGTAGGTCTTTTAGTCTCTCCCACTTTACTGCCACCGTCACCACCTTCACCATCTGGTGCAAGCCATTCCAAGAAATAGGTGTTATGTAACATTCCTGCCCGGTGAACATAACCGTGATAGGGCATCTAAACTAAACATTAATCTAAACAATAGGTGTCTACAATGTTTTTTTTTATGAGAAGGACAAAGTAAGTACAAGTTACAACTACACGTCGTCCACTATATGCGACATGCGTTAATAGGGAGGTTTCGAACGCTATCCCGGCAAGAGAACCAGCGCGCCGATAATTTGAAGAAATTGCGTAGAACGTCATCCCTTTTTGCGCTTGTTTTCGCGTTCTCGTTGACGGATTCCGAGAACCAGGCGCTGGATGCCGGAGCGCTGATCGGGAACGAGAACGGGCTAGTTCTCGGGCCGGGATAGCGAAACCTACCTATTACATCGAGGCTAGCCTAGATATAATTTGCTCTTTTGTGTCGCATACAGTGGACGAACAGAAGTTGTAACAGACTTATACCACGGCTGGCGCTTCGACCAATAGAATAACCTCACTGAAGCGTATGAAAAAACGCGCAAGCCTGTGTGCGAAATACAAGTGCAATTATCCTATTGTTCGAAGCGCCAGCCGTGGTATAATTTTATTTACCAGAGGGAGACAGAAACACATCTAAGTGATAGATACAATACGAGTTGCCGAGCTGTACGTGAAATATTACGAGTGTATTGGCGAGCCGCAGGCGAGACAATACACGAGTAATTTTCACGTACAGCTCGGCGACGAGTGTTGTATCTGGCTTAAACCACGGCCTCTGATTGGCTACTACACTAGTAGTGTAACAGACCGTGGAACGCACTCGTACATGACGTGCTTGTATGTCGAATACAGCACGGCCGAGTCTTTTGTTCTACGCGCTAGCCGTGGTTTAAATGCGGCGTAAAGTAAAGCTGACCTTCAGCCCGTGTTATTGTTCACGTGTTTATTAATGTATTTACTTTTTTGATGCACTATTCCAAGCTGTCCTCTTCACTTAATAGATATACGTCACGCAGGGTCATTTACGGTCGCTCTACGGTCGGTGTTTAGACGGTGAGGCCCTTATGTAGTAAAGTCAATGAAGTTTTGACACGGATTGCTGCGCCATCTTTTGATGAAAGTGCAAGGAATATTCGGTATGCAAAATCCTGATTCCAATACCGTACAGAACTCTTCACGGCATTGCAATCCTTCAAGTTTTTTTTTCTTTGACACTTAGAACAGGCTAAAGAATCGTAATTCTGTAAACGGTTTTGGATATGGCATACATTTGAGGTCAAAAAGATTATATGGGATTCTCATGAAAATTAAGATTTGGGGCATAGGCTCTTTCATTGTGTGTTTTAAAATTACATCACACTGCATAAAATAGGGTGAACAGTGAACAGGCAACTTCAGACATCAAAATGAATGGCTTAGAACAGAACGGAGAACGATGGTTGACATCCGATGAAATAGCGGGCATATGGCCACAAATCCGATTGAACGCTGTAAGGGAATTTATAGGGTTATATCACAAGGAAAAGGATGCAAGAAAGAGGGGTCTCCTATGGGGAGACGAGGTGAGTTTCTCTCAATGGTCGCATTTACAACACATGATCTGAGGACTAACTGATCAGCGGACTAAATTGTGAACGACGCCAATTGACCCCTGTTGAAAATGTTCACTCAGCCCACATCACGGGCCGGGCCTGCTGAGGCCTAGCAATTAAATGGATTAAATCTTGGCTTCGAAGTTTAATTGCCTGGTCCCTGTAGTGTGGTATTAGTTGATTAGGCGGCATCGCTTTCAAGTGGAGTCGGCCAAATTTGATCCACGGACCAGTAAGTCTGGGGATGGTCTGTTCTGAATGTTGCCAAGGAGTTGCACGTAAGGGGATGGGTCATTTAAACATTTCGAGCGACGTGATTTATGCTAATTTATGTATTGCTAGTAAAGAATAAGATATATTGATGTGTCACTATTATTATATTTAGCAGTAGCAGTAAACGTAGTAGAGGTAGTACCTTATAATAGTATTAGTATTATCAGTGGTAGTTATCGCATTTCATCCATTTATTCCCTTTATAATTTTAGATTGAGTATATCCTGGTATACCTTGACCACGAGAACAAATCTGTTAAAGTTTCGCTAGAATCCGAAGAGCTATTGGAGAAATTAAAGAGATTAGATTTCAACAAGTAAATAAGCGTTGATGTTGTTTGACCTTGTCTATCTTGATTAACGCATTCTCAGAACTTTACATTGGATGCTTTTTAATATACTATTTCATACTCCCTATCATATTCTTACTGAAGAGAACAGCTTGTGTCATTCTGATTCGCCATTATAGCCATAATCACGGCATAGATAAAACCCTAGGCCAATGATATCAGCAAGAACTTAAAAATAAGTACAATGCACGTCAGCTAATTGCAAACCATTGAGAAATATATGATGCAGATGTAAATATTGTATATTTTATTTTCTTATTCAGTGTTTGTCCTGCCATGTGGCAAAGGGAGTACGCCCGTTACATGGTTGAATCGGTGCCTTTCGTGCCCTTTTCAGGAGGTATAGAGTCCATACGTTCTGTAGAAGCAAGTATGGCAAATAGGTATGTAATTAAGAAACAAATAAAATAATAAATAAATATATAGTTTTTTTTACATCCATTTACGCTCAGCATGTATTGTGCACGTGGGTTTGAAAGGGACTTAAAATGTAAAGGTTAACCCCCGCCACAGGCTCTGATGCCTACTTCAATGTTTACATATTAGCACAGCACGTGTGTCTGCATGATGTCAAAAAAGAATAACGTGAAATTTTCAGAGGGCAAACAAGCATATTTTTAATAAAGTAATAAATCTCGTGCTCTAAATTAGGTCAATGCATATTCAATAACCAAAGGTTATTGGGATCATTATTTTGGACCAGAACTTTTTCACCCACTGCTGGCATTTTCAGTGGAATGTTTATTACATGAACTGTGGTGTACTTACCAAATGTAATATATACTACATTTAGGAGGCAGTTGATTTCGATTGCAATGGGCTGTACAGACAAAGCTGTTCTTACTATGGGAGCCTATCCAAGGTGACTTGTTTTTGGCGTGATTTTATTAACATTTTTTGTTTTCTTGAAGTAATTATCTGATCGACAAAACAGCAGATTAAAAGTCAATTCCTCCTGTAAAATGCTTCATCTTTCGCCACCATATCTGAAAATTTAATATGATTGTCAAATAAATTATTGTTTATAAAAAAAATTATATTCTATGTTTTGTGGACAATATGATATCTGAGCAGTGCAGACCGTACGGTTAACTCGCTCAAACTGTTAACTTCACTCTTTTAGAACCGGAACCCCTTGTTTCACCCAACCAGCGCACGCACCAATCCCCACTTCCGGTGTTGCTCGTCCTCTGTTTTCTCCAGATGAGATATTTTCTGGGGAACGGTACCGGTAGGATAACACAAACATTGGCTATTTTATTAAGATTTATCGTTGTTTCGCATGTTTTATAAGGTTTACAAATGATGGAATAGGATAATTTTGATAGAACCTAAGGTGCCGTAAAGAATGAGTTATATTGAACTAGGTTGCACGCTAAATCCTTGGGGACTCTTGCTGAATGCAATCAGATTAGCAGACTGACACGCCTCCTTTACTTTCCAACGTACTCGTATAATCGTAAATATTTCCACAATCTTCTCAACGCCAAGATTAAGCGTGTTAATCTTTTATATTAATCTGATTGCCGAGAGTTCCCATGGAACATTAGTGAACATTACTAGAAGTTGCATGTAGGTCAACATACCTCATTCTGCACGGCCCCTTACAATATTTGAAACAGGTCAATGGAGGAGGTTTGACATTGACTTTATATAGAAAATTGAATCAAATATTTCAGACCAAGTATTTTTAAAGTCTACTTCAGCTAAAATGAAATCTATAGTAGCCTATACATGTTAAGTGTTTGTTTTTCACATATGTCCTAATTTAACTAGTTTACTGAACTATTTGAACCAAGGCAGATTAAAAAAAAAAAGATTATAAAACTAAATAAGTTTCAAAAACAATCTTTTCAGTGTAGCGGCACAAAACTGCACTTCAAACAAGAGAGGGAGATACACAGAACGCATACCAAGTATGTAGATTTATACACGTGTCATGTTAGAATACAGTGACCAATGACCAATGTAAATTTGTCTCGGACTTAAGTAACCTCTCGAGTATGTCCAGCTTGCTCAAAGGCTTACCGAGGTCGATTTATCTCGACTTAAAATGCTTTTTTCTTAGTCATTGTTGTACATCAGAAGAGAATACTGATAAATGAGATGGACGTACCTAGGCGTGCAGCAAAAATATTGGGGTTGGATCTCCTCTCTTTTGATTAAAACGTTTATTTGGGAAGGTGTATACCAAAACCGAAAATATTATGGAAAAATTAATCATCTAATGTATTTTTTTTTCAATTTCTTCCAACCAAATGTACATTTTTTTATTTTATAGAAAGAAAACAATTATTGCTTTTATCCAACTCGCAAATTTCTTTAATTGTAAAACATACTAGAAATAATTTTACAAATTTCTCTTTTAAGAATCAAAACTTCCATCAATTATTTGCCCCAGACTACTGTACGCCCTTGATCACGTGATATGATGAGCATTGCATTCATTTTTTTTTACAGTATTCAAAGACGTCCACACGATGGATGCCATTAAAAAAGACCTCTCACAGTCCAGCTATAAAGGCAAAGAACAGGAAAAGGCACAGCCAGGAACCATCCGTCTTGACATGTGTGTTTGCGGCGGTACCTGCTGCGCGCTGCAAGTGACCCTGCAGGCAGCAGATTTAGACGAAGCTAGAACTTTACACGATCAACTAACTCCCCTATGTCCAATTCTTGTAAGCTTAATAATAATAATAATAATAATATTAAAACAAAGTAACCTTCATGTAAATGAGGGTAAAATGTTGATTAATACCTGTGAGCACGTTTTCAAAAAAAAAAAAAAAAGAAAACTGTCGGCTTGAATTTTATGATTTTATGTACACGTACAATCGATCTTAGTACATTTAATATGATGGCACTGAAAAAATGAGTCACGGCATTTATAGCTAAAAAACGTGTTAATTTATTTAATTTAGCAAGTTTTCTCATCAATTGTTTAAAAACGAATTAGATATTCACCCATTCCGTAATCAAACTGTGATTTGATAGACCTTGATATGCTGAGATGGATGTAACTTTCAGCATACTTTTTGTTGGAGTGACATGTTGAAGAAACATTAAAAAAAAACATTTTTATCAGATTGCAATACACCCCATGTCTTTTGATCGAGTTATATGGTTTGTTCGATAGATGGCGTTGAGCGCAGCTACCCCCATTCACAGAGGTTACTTGTCAGAAATTGATTGCCGCTGGCCTTTATTTGTCCAATACACTGATGAGAAAACTCCAGAAAATATGTGGCAGGTATAAGATCGCCAAATATATCGTTGCTTTTATTCTATTCCGTTTTGCAAGAAAAATA
Source organism: Lingula anatina (assembly GCF_001039355.2). The sequence goes on from NW_019775888.1 coordinate 165,700, forward strand.
AACTTGATTTCACTTAACGTTGATTTGATATTTTACGTTGCCATAAGAAGCAATGGTTCAATTTCAATTACTACGAAGGCTCACGGTATAACAACAATAAGTTTCCGGGGTCATCTTTCCAGAACAAAAGATCCGGTGCTCACAGAACGACCAAGACCCGTAACGACTCAGTGAGTTGCTATGCACAACCTTATAACTCTTGCTATAACGACGGACCTATGTTCACTGACGACGAAATATTTGGGACGCTTGTGGATGAAGGTGAGATAATAATAATAATAATAATAATAATAATAATAATAATAATAATAATAATGTGCTTGGAGGATGATATCTTAGGAACACGTAAAACACGAGTTAATCAGATAAATAACAATTGACCCTATGTTGATAATTGTTTTAGTTTCAATTGATATATCAATATATTTATATACAAAAAACATGATGATGTGCAAATGGAATATTATTTCTAATTTTATAAGTATTGACATTTTTACATAACATGTGTATTCCTTTTGAAAATATATTTCAAAATATTTCAAAAATATGCAGTAAATTTTATATAAGGAATGTGCTGTTTCATTTTAAGATGCAGTTTAATAAAAAATCGACAACTTTAACAAAGTCCCTCATATGATAATCCTTTACTCGATATAAGCTTTACGTTGACGCGTGAGCAAAAGATTTAGCGACCCTCCGTAGAAGTATATATACTAAGATAAATGAATACATTTGTTCAAATCATAGCCAGTTGTATTATATATTTATTTATATACTTGCTCTCGATTGAATTTATAACCCACTTCTTTCTTAAACCTTCAGATGTGGATGAGGCAATGTCTTGTTACGTCACCAACTTGTTCTCGCGAGATCCTTGGGGATTATCTGAGAGCCACGTGCAACAGTCTGGAGTGGGCCGATTGAACTCCATCGGTCTTTATAATGTATGTGTGTAATAATTTATAGGATAATTACTGGGAAATTTGTTCTAGCACAGGGAAAAAAATAAATAAAAAAAAATTAAAAAAAGATACAGATAATATCGATGATTTATAAATAACAGATTGCCATAGTAACATATTTGTTGGTTTGTCGTAAAAAGAAATATCAAACGTACATTCCTGTTTTCTTCCATGTAGTAATCTTTCAATATTTTACGTATGTCGATAATTCAAAATTTTACATTCAGGTCGTGCAAGGAAACAATTATCCGTCTGTTCGATTAAAAATCCCTTCGCAGTCTGCTGGTTGGTGCGTGGAATTCAGGCCACTAGATGTATGCTACATGTAACATATTGTAAATTTGTGCGTGTGTGTGTGTGTGTGTGTGTGTGTGTGTGTGTGTGTGTGTGTGTGTAAATCAACACAGGCGACTACAGTGTAGTTTAAAATACCAGGATACAATAAATGCTTCTAAAACCAATGTTTGGAAAATTAACTATTTCATGAATTTAAGATGTAGATGTATATTGTACTACTACTGGACTGTATTTTCATAAGTAAAAGGTGCCTGCCCCCCCCCCCCATGACTGCAGTCAAGTATAAAATGTTCAACATTAGAGCAGCCAAACGGTATCAAGAAAATCGTGTACATGTATTTATACATAACATAATATAATATAATATAATATAATATAATATAATATAATATAATATAATATAATATAATAATGCTTTGTTCTATAGGTGCAGTTGACGGATTTCGAAAATGCTGCATTTTCAGTATTTCTAGTTTTGCTGACGCGGACCATTCTGACTTATGACCTTGACCTTGTAGTACCAATTTCAAAGGTAAAGAACGTATCAGCGTTACTCAACCTACATGTACTGAGCGCGATAGGCCTTTTGGTAGCCAAAATATTTTACTTGGCATTTTAAACACGTTGTCCTTTATTAACAGGATATAGCATACTCCAAAACGCTGAGAAGATTATGGGATATAAAGCAGATTGCGTTTCTCGAAAAATGTTACCGTTACGAATGAATTCAATTTTCTCCATTTCTGTTACTAAGGTTTACTCAGGAATCCGTTTACAGCGATGAATCAGTAATGTAGAAAGCAAATATATGATGGTATACACAATAACGCCGTAGATAGATAGATAGATTTTTATTTTACCATCTCCGAGCAGAATACAATATTTAACAGAACAAACAAAACAAAAAGTACTTTACATATACCATTAATAATCGTAGGTTGACGAAAACATGGAAACAGCTTCAAAAAGAGACGCAGTGAGATCAAGCAAGTTTTACTTCAGAGACGATATGTTTGGCGATAGAGGTGAAGTTTCCTATTGGAAAACAGAATTAAAGGTTTTTTTGTTAAGCATGTTAATTGATAGATGTCATAATTCCGAAAGGGACGTTACGCTGTTATTTTGGTTCTAATGTTTTACGGTTGTCGGACTTTATTTTATACCACTGAAATTGGTGAAGTGTTGCATATTGTAAAATAATGATTAACGGTGCTAGCATATTGAACTTTTGTTTTCTATCTATATTTAAATGCACTTAATATTTTAGAGCTCCTTCATGCACAAAATGGTGTTCAAAAGGCAAAAGGCGTTAAAACTACTACAGCGTTTTCTTTGTTGACAGCCGACGAGATTATAAATGGGAAGGTATATCTACCGTTTTGTGCTTTATACATATATTACTTTCTCTCTCTTCCTTTCTTTCTCTTCTTCTCTCTCTATCTCTAATTCTCTCTCTCTCTCTCTCTCTCTCTCTCTCTCTCTCACACACACACACACACACTCATACACACACACACACCTAAGCACACTAAACTGTATTTTCATACCAGTTCAACACATGTTATAAACTTGGGTTAGGTGAGAGCGTATGGCAGGACATTTCTTAAAAATGGCCATGCAGAGACAACAAATAGTAGGCCCAGGATCACGCTGAGTTAAATAATAATGATAATATTCAGTTATTACACCCCCACCTACAGGAGTTTCAAGTGTACAGAGAAGCTAGACGGAATGATCTATATGTTGGTGAAGGTTTTTTATGGGTCTATTCAAAATAAGTGTTTTATTTTAGAGGCGTGAAGAAATATTCGTCAAAAAAATACATTGAATGCATTATGCAAAAGGGAAAATATCATGTATTTCAGGTCGTACTTACCTTTCTGAGGGTAGCTTTCTCAATTTCAAGACAATGTCTTTACGTCAAGCTATATGTGTCTGCGTGTCACTTGCATTTTCAGCCCAAAGCCTTCCCTGGACTTATCCCATTGGTTAACAGATACTTGGACGATCATGGCGGAATTGACATAGAAACCAGATTGGCTGCGAATCGGTACCTTGACTTCATAGGAAAACGAGGGTCTGGTAAGAAATGAAATTAATTTTTACTGGATCATTTAACGTCACATATTAAACGTGTGCCTTTTAATTAGCAAACATAATATTCCTTTGAGCCATTTTCGTTATTGAGATAAAGGCTGGTAAAATTCAACGCAGTGGCAAAGATAAAAAAGCAAGAGCTAAAAAAGGGGGGTTATGTGTCTACATTTTATCAAGTTTTTACTTGGGTAAATCTCGGGAATTCTAATCTTGATTAATATTAGGTTTTAAAGTAAAATTACGTGAATTTTTGGGACTTTTTTATGTACATTACTTTCAATTTGCTATCAACTTTTATAAAAAACGGAATGATATTTTAAATTTGATTTTGTTACGTGTACAATATAAAGTCAAAACAGCCCCCCCCCCCGTCTATGCACATCGTATATGTGTAGTTCATATCAATAAAATGTTAATGTTTACTAAAATCCAAACTAAATACCAGTTTTATTTGTCATTGCAATATAACCATTTATTTCAACAGACATCTAATTTCAGGTGAAATACCAACAGTTGCTAGATGGATGCGAGAGTTTGTGACGTCACATCCAGACTACAAAAAGGATTCCGTAGTCAGTGAACACATCAATTATGACTTGATATCTCGATGCAATGAGATCTCAAGCATGAAATCAAAATAATTATTCTAGAATCACCGAATTGTTTTTCCCCTGACGTCTTTATATTTAAAAGAGGAAATGGTAGTGAACCAAAGGTCATAAATTACACAAAAGCAGCCCTGATAATTGGTATAACATATTGGTCCTCTCTCGCCTCAATTTACATGATCTGTTCTAGTATCAGGCCTATCCAACTACCAGACTCGGCACATAGGGATCCTGAATTAACCGGTATATCGGACCACACTACCCGTTTTCAAGGTGTGTGTCAGATCGCAATTTGGAGTATCATACCCCAGAACAAATTTTGTAGGACGATCGCGGGCTCATCCTGTCGGTGTTCTGACTGATACTCCGAAATGCAGTCTGACACACACCTTGAAAACGGGTAGTGTGGTCCGATATAGCGGTTAATTCAGGATCCTTATGTGCGGAATCTGGTAGTTGGGTAGGCCTGAGTACATTACGCTGCTCTTGTCTCCCCATTCACAGTATTCCTGTATCACAACAAGTCCTCTCTCCTCAAACACATAATTCTTATATCAGTTCACTCCTGTCTCCTCAATCACATAATTCCTCGTTCATATGGTTTCTTTATCCAGGAGGACTCTCCATGTGAAAATCAAATATTTTCTAAAGTTTTTGTAACATTAGTACTAGTAGCTTATGCTTTTACTTATTGCAAGTAACAAGTGAAGTTAAACAATTTTTTTTAAATATATATATATTAATAAAAATCTAGCGAGTTATTAAATGGAATCTTAATTTCTTTAAGAGTCAACAAAGGTGAAAGTTGCTTTCCTGATAGGAAAAGATGGAAAATGTCAAATGCACATGAATTAAGTTTTATTTGATTAGTCTATTTCACAAACACATTGTAGGTTTCTGACATCCGTGAAACGCATGCAAATTGAGTTTTGAGAACAATCCAAGTATGATTATAATTCAAATAGAGATCGCCTTATAAAGAAATGTAGAATGGCGGAATGACAAGTAAAATGGAAAATGCTGGTGATCACGTAGAAGACAATGTAGCGAAAAAAGGAAATACGTACACAGAAATAGAGTATACTAACTCTTGAATTTGTAGGAGAAATTTTGTGAATAAACGTTTGAAAACTCCAACTAGTCGTCATTACCGTCACTATAAGAGACCGTTCACATGAAAAATCTATTTTCTAAAAATCTAAAAATTTATTGGCGGTATCTTGTGATCACGGTCTGTGCCCTGAATACCCCATGGCGTAATTACTGGCAGCGCGAGCCAGTTACTTCCAAAGCTGTAATTAATTCCCGGCTGTGCTCGTAGGAGATTCTGACACTTTGGCGCATGCGCAGTAGTATCTCTAAACTGTGGAGTTCATCAGTTTAGTTGTGACAACTCAAGCATACAGACGCGTAATACGGCTAGTGGTAGTGCTTGTTGTTGCACAAAATCGACAAACACATTTTTCAAAGCAACTGCGACCGTCATTTACTTTCTAACTTCCTACTTAATCGGTAGTACACAGTTGCAAAATCATCAACTGTGGTGACGGAATGTCATGAGTTCAATTCTCACGCGACGCAAGTCAATTGACCACAACGACGACCTCATATTTAACTGTGAGCACTATTCGTTTGGGAATTATATGTTTACTGTAGATAATTCAGGCGTACATTACCTAAATATCATTTCTCAATCCTATTCAATGTTTATCACTTATTTTCTTCATATCTTTTATAGAGGGACTTCCCACCACCAGTCCCCCACTTTGAAAGCGTTAGTTATTCAGTCCTGCTTGATATAAATCCGATATTCTACCTTTTTTATTTGACCACAGCACAGATTGCGATATGCGGTTATACAGGTAATGTATTGTGCCGCTAGGAGAAAAAAAAAGACCATACCTCTTCTAAGTAGCAAGGAACCACTTCAACATGGGCCGATGATACCGATATGAGTAATGGCCACCGGTAAGACCACATGGAGATTTAGAGCGGCGAAACACCCAATAGTACAGTAACGTTTAGCCCTGGAAGTGGCCTGAGTAGGTTACCATCAAGTTCACAGGCACGTAGAAAGGGTAGTGGAGGATACGCATTCATACAGACACTGTTATCGTCGACCATCTGTCAACAGGAAGGCGCGCTAACGATTCTTTGTTCAGGACGCGGGTGACACATCATGGATGGTTTGACACAGAATGGAGAAAGGTGGTTGACGGCAGAGGAAATCAGTGACATTTGGCCGCGCATTCGCCTCCACGCCGTCCGGGAGTTTGTCGAAAAATACCAGGCGTATAAAAATGAAGCAAAGAAGGGTCTTCTATGGGGTGATGAGGTAGGATATTTCTTAGTGGCCTTAGATTGCGATGCATTTCACATATTTTGTAAAGATTGATGTCAATCTGTCAAAAACAAACCCAGCAGGCAAACGGCATTGATTCTACGTTGATTCAACGTTGATCCACCAAAATTAACGTTGATTCAACGGTGAATCAATGTCGTTTGTCTGCTGGGAAGATTCTGGGATCATATTACCTGTATAGATCATGATCAATCAACATACATTTTGATGTACGTAGTTCATAAAAAAAGAGAGTGTGATAATTTTTACACCTTGTTTGCTGTCGAAAACAAGACACCTTGCTTGGAAATTTGTGTTCAAAGCCACAAACTAGTACAACACTATAAGCCCCCTTTACAATAGACGGCGTCCTTTCTGCGTCCAGCAGTACGGCCCCATTTGAGAGTTAAAAAATTATAATACTTTACGTGCCGACAGCTGGCCGATCATTGAGCATTCATTCTGATACAAAATCAATACTCGTTCCTCCTTATTAAGACCACAGCGATGCCAAATTTCATGGTCGCAGAAAGGACGCCTCCCAGTGTAAAGGGGGTATAAGGGTCCCTTTACACTGGACGGCGTCCTTTCTGCGTCCAGCAGCACGGCCCCATTTGAGAGTTAAAAAATTAAAATATTTCACGTGCCGACAACTGGCCGATCATTGAGCATTCTTCTGATACAAAATCAGTGCTCGTGATTCTTTATTAAGACCACCGCGATGCCAAATTTCATGGTCGCAGAGAGGACGCAGAAAGGACGCCGTCCAGTGTAAAGGGGGTATAAGCTCGGTGAATGTGACATCCTCTCGTTGATTCCATTCATGTGTGTCATAAACGCGTCTTTGGCAACTTGCATATATATATGTAATCCATCTGTTGAGGGAGGGGGTACTGCACTCTTAGCTTCTGAGACCCGTCTCCTGCTTCTATCCATTTATTCCCTCTAAAAATAATATGACAAACGGAATGAGAAAAAAATAATAAAAAATGCATCACTTATTGTATACATTAAGGTAAAATTAACATTCAGTTTTATCCATTTTGCTGAAAAGATAAATTTACCCTCGTTCACTCCCCTGAGCAATAATCAGGACCCACCATGGCTTTTAACACTTGTCGGCAATCTGCACGTGACATACACTCGGGCTTCTTACTCACTTACCTGCATTATATACGGATATTATATACAATTTGCTGTGCTATATTTATAACATCCACAATTCGTGAATGAGAAAAAATAATTGTTATTATAAGCGTGCATATCTTATTTGCTGGGTCTACGTCAGAGAGAGAGAGAGAGAGAGAGAGAGAGAGAGAGAGAGAGAGAGAGAGAGAGAGAGAGAGAGAGAAAGCAAGCACCTTATAAATGCATCTGTTTGAAGTGAACAAATAGAAGTAAACAAAAAAAAAATGTGGCGTTCTGTGACCAGATTTTCGCACTTATCAATGTGGACACTGCAATGAGGGAAGAAAAAGTTTGTTTTTTTATTTAGATATGTTGCTCTTTTTGCTTTCCGTGAGGTTTGGTAAAAAAAACGAAGGCAGTCAAGACACGCGTACGGACAGGAAAAATCGTTGAACATTTTGCCTGTCATGCACTCTGAAATTATTTTTTTTACATTCATCTATGCTTTTGTTAATAAATTTGTTAAAATGATTTCAAATGTGTTCAAATACATTGCACACATTATAGGAACTAGATATTTCCCTTATTTTCACTATTTGGTTGAACACTTAATGAATATGTAACAGCTCTCACTGTACTTTATTTACGAACCCGAGTTTACTCTGTGTGTGAACATGGCAGAAACAAGAAACGAATGTCTTTTAATAATTTACAAATAAATAAAATGAACTTAATGCAGAACTGAACTAACATAGGAAAATTTAAATGAAAGACATTAATGAACTGAAGATACTTTCTAAATTTCTGAACAAAATAAGGATGAAAATAAATGAAAATAACTGAAATTATTAAACAAAATAACTTAGAGAAATAAAAATATTAACACAAAGAAAGTGAAAAGCAAACCAATCAAGTCTGTCTCACCTGTGTGTGAACATGGCAGAAACAAGAAACGAATGTGCCGCGCGTAACAAAGAGGGGCGTGTTTTATATAGAAACGAAGACACACGGACACAAACGAAAAGGCACGAAAACATTTCTCTACACTAACACAACCACAATCATACATCATACATACACATGTTACAAATACACAATTGATTTTTACTCAGTGATTTTTAAATTTCAATAAGATTTTTAAAAACCGGCAGCAAGCAACAGAGATTTTTCTACACTCTCGACCTTAAAACTGATTTCTTAGAAAAAAAATTTTACATGTAATATAGAACTGACGACTTTAGGCTAAAATAAGAAATGTAATTAGTGATATTTAACAAAAATTTATGTAAAGACATGAAAAAAGATTAAGGTACCCAAGAAAATGTATAAAATATACTATATTTTGATTAAAATGCTCTGCCAAAGCGTTGTCGTATTAAAAGAAATAAAAGCTGTATAAATAAGAAAAAAGAAAAGAAAAAAAACTTTAAGTCTTTGTATTTAAGGGATACAACTACAGGTAAAAGATACATGGAGACGTATGGTTTGTTTATAATTCCCGACGGGGTTAGGTGAAGAAATATCTGGACAGAAACCACGATGAAAGAATTGATAAGGCGCAACCATAAAACAGGCGAAATGGACAGACCAAAACCACAAGTCACTATAATAAATGAACAGATAAGCATTGAAACAGGCGCGAACACGTTGGGGATTTCGACTACTTCCGCAATAACGGGTTGTTTACTAAAGTGCCTATCTGAGAGTTTAATTGCACATTCCAGGAACATCAACTAGAGACCATCTTCTAAGGCCAGGCCTGTTGGCAGGATGCTTCGCGGGGACCCAAAAAAAAAAAAAAAAAAAAAAAAAAACTCTGGATGGAAATGTTCCACTCTGAATATACATTTGATGTGCAATCCATGTGATTTCTCAAATTGAGTCAACTAAGAGGGTAAAAATATCCCCCTTGATTGTATTTCAGATAAACTTTCTGAAGACGGGAAACTATATGTTAAGTACTTCTTTATTTCTCACGAGAAGCAAAATGTTAATTATTGAACGATTACCCATATTGCCCAGTGCAGTAATGGGTATATGAAAGACTCCGTAAACTCAAGGATGGTTATTTAGGGGATCTATATCAAAGTTATAATTCGGGGATGAAAAACGAAAAAAAAACTTCACCTATATATATATATACCCCGTTAGGCATGAAAGCATATCATACGGTTTTATGTCACTTTTAAACTTTCTGTTAAATACAAAATCTTCATATATCTTTAATATATATATATATATATATATATATATATATATATATATATATATATATATATA
>NW_019775889.1:4579-33478 GCF_001039355.2 Lingula anatina
CTGACGGCATCCTAGCTCCTTGTCAACGCCAATAGTGAAAATTACATTCAATTTCACGACGTTCACGTCGTCTACGAAGTTAAGGGCATTTCGTCTGTCATCTTTTTAGCGCGTTTTCCCAGGTTTTCACTCGGATCGTCTGCCGCAAAGATAATCTGATTTGACGTAAGCTGTGCAGGCAGAAATGTCCAGTCTGCGTGACTGTCGTCTGCCGCGTTCAGCTCACCCCCTTAATACTTTCACTGCCATTGTCTCGCGCCAGTTTTGCGTGAGGGGTACTCGGGAAGACGCCACGATCCTGCTAGGGGCCCCAGGACCTCGCTAGCGTCGTTGTGCGTCTCACCAGGTACATTGTAAGACACCGTGGGAAGTCCTCGCTAAAGGTTTTCGGAGTCATGGTCATGAACAATGGCGGAGTTGACAGCTTCAAAACTCACTACGGGTACGACCACGAAGTTTTTGTGAAGGACAATAACCCAGAACAGGATTTAGGTCCTAGATAAAGCAGCGCCATACCGTTGTTTATTTGTTTGTTTGTTTTCCTGCCGATTTTCACCTGAGTGTAACAAAAGGCCTATCTCTGAATAACGACCTATCACATTTCATACGGCGCGCTCGCCGTAGGCTATGTGAGGCATGTTTTTACCTGAGAGGTGGAAAGATCTTTCTTTTTTGAAGAGAGAAACGGGAGATAATGTTCAACGATCTTATTAAATACTTAAGATAAAGATATGATTACAATTAATGACAAAGTTTAAATATCATCAATTTATTTCAATATGTCAGTGATATTGAATCAATAAGCAAGGGTTTATTTGTTGAGAGAAACAGTTAAAAGAGTTAAAAAAAGGCTTCACCTAATCTGAATTTGAGGTATAGATACACTGATTTCCAAAAGCACCCAATTTTTTAAAAAAAATTTGACTACTTTGTGTTTGATGGATTTTGAGGAATTGGTTTTGTTTTTGTTTCTAGCTATGGATTAAGAGCAATTTGTATCACAGGTTTTGCTTTCAATGCTACTAAAGCACCCGTTGCCGCTTTTTTCTCGTTTTCTTATCTTTGTGTTTTTAAACATTGGTTTTTACTCTTTTGAACTTCATGAATTACGGTTATTTGTACCAAAAATGCTTTGCTAAAAATGTATGAAAAATGCAGAGTAGGTACCGTTATATCTACATTACTAGCATTCTAGAAACATAATTCGGAGACAATCTTTATTATTAATTTGGAATTAAAATATCAACCCTAGTCATGACGTGATTATCTATTGATATCTATTGATTATCTTATATGACTCCCCCCTTTTCTTTTAACTTGATTTCACATTCTACATGTACAATATTTCATATTCTATATGTTGTAAAGTCTATTGAAAATAATTGGATTTTAGACCTTTATTATTATTATTATTATTATTATTATTATTATTATTATTATTATTATTATTATTATTTAATTAATACACCACAATTTAAGCTTACCTTTAGCCAAGATAATGCAGTATCACAACGCTTAAATGAAATGCCACGCCTGTGTGAGAGGAAGGGCATAGTTAATGTTTCAGAATAATAGCCACTTAAGTCTTAATACTACATATGAATTTATCATAAATTCGTAGTAGGCTTAATTTTGGTCAAAAAGCCAAAAACAAATCTCTTGTGAAATTGGCCCCTGGTCCAACGCATAGCAATTTAAGCATTGTCAGTTCCGATCAGTCATCATTACACATTCAAGCTTTTTTTTTTTTTTTTTTTTTTTTTTTTTTTTTTTTTTTTTTTTTTTTTGTTTTTTTTTTTTTTTTTTTTTTTTTTTTTTTTGTGGTGTGGGATTTTGTCCCATACTGATTGGAATATGTGATTGTCATCTGAATAGAGACGGTCACAGTCTGGGGAAATTTCATTTTCCAAGGGTCTACAACACTTTCATTCCGACACTGTTTTTAGACGACCTTTATAGTTATTAAGAGTCACATTTATGACTCAAAGATAAATGCGTCAGAGGAACCAGTATGTAGTAGTATTAAAAAGAATTTGCCTGAATAGATATGCACTATTTTGAGCAATCAAAATTTTGAATTTCGAGTCTTTTTATATAATTGATTTCTGTTTATAAATTCATTTTAGAAGTTAACAGCTTATGTCAAAATGTGTTCAATTAAAGAACCGAATCCAAAGGAAAGGATATTTTATTCCAGTGTCCTTTTCCACTCGCTTGTACACTTCCAAAATTATGCAATATTACAGCGTCACCGGTTTCAACCTAATAATATTTACAATGAAAGAGTCACTGAAAACAAAATTAATCCACATTTGAGAAGTAATTTCCACAAACATGTACAAAGGCAAACAAGAGGGTTTAGGGTATCCTCTACCAGGGCCGCAGTTATTATTCTGTGGACATTTTTGCTGAGGCACAGAACAGATATCAACCATCAATTTAACCAGAGATATATGTTAATATCTAGTGAAAAATCAACCTGTGGCTCTGTTAGAGAATAGGTATCGGGCTTAAATTGAACACAGCCTCAGTGAAGACATTGAACTTACATAACGATTTAACTTGAGCACTCAAAGATTTAGGAAGTGACATGTTGTCGTTATACGTTCCTTTGAAAGCTGCTTTGATCGACCTAATGAAAACGATTTTCACACAAATCATAGCATTGAACCACTGTACAGAAAAGCAAATTTCAGCGATATTTTATTTTTGACGGAAGACTGAAGCAAACTCATTGTGTCAGCACGTGGTCAAGTGTCTCGATTGAATTTTTTTTTACTTTTAATCCTGCAAAAATATTTTGAAGATTTCATTAAAGCTATAAATTAATAACGAGCACGGAACTCCTTTGATTTTGTCACAGATAATTTNAATTTTTTGGTTTTAATGAACCCTCCAACTTCCTTAATTTGTCAGTGCTTTATTTCAAATCTATTTGAAGCTTTACAAGTTACAACCTTTGGACAAATTTTAAGCATCCAGTGTTGAAGTGTCTCATAAGAATGACCCATTTTCTCTCCAAGTTTTTAGTAGTTCTTCTTTAGATAATCAAGACATGGCAGTTGCTAGTCAAATGATGCCTTCCACTGTACGCCCACTGTGAAAATGTAAAAGTAGCCTCAAAGCTTGGAATGTCACAGTTTAATTTTTGAATAGTTACTGTTGATGTATTCAGATAAATCTCAGTATCTAATGTGAATGTGCATTTACTCTGAAATATAAAACGTTGTGGTTTGCTTTCTGTACAACTGTGACCTGTCTTTATTTTCACTGAAGATAGTAGTAAAAGCTCTGCAATATTTCAGCCCTATAGTAAATGGTCAGGGCTTCCATCATAAAAATCCAGATTTCCATTGTCTTGCCTGTTTTCAAATGAGACATCGTCCAGTATTGTACGTAGTTAACCATCCTGTTTACAAGGGAGTACTCAGATTTTTTGGGGTTCACAAATAGCTACACAGGGGTACTTTCCATTTCTATACTTTTTGACCTGTGAGAAGAACTGAGGCTAGATCTGCTTGTCTGCTGTTGGATGTCATTCTTCATTTTCCTCCCTAGGGCTCTACCCAAAGATCCCTGCAAGGTAAAAATGTGGTGACACTGAATTTTCATTGTCTCTAGTGAAAAAATGGTAAAAAAGTGAAAATTGTTTCAAAAGAGACTAAACAAGTTTAATTTACTAATGAGGCATGATGTCTGTACATACATTTTATCAAAGAAATCAGTCATGTGGTCCAGGCCCCACTTAATGAAGGGTCGGAATGTCATGACTCATGGGTAAAAACTGACTTGGGCTCCGTAACTAGAAAGCATCGCGGATTGCGAATCACCTTTCATTTCGAGGCCATTAGGGCCTATTTGGGGCGAGTAAATTCCGATTTATGGAATAAACATGCTTGTGCTCGGTCGCAATTCGCATTGCTTTTGAGTTACGGAGTTTTGGTCTCTTAGAATATGGTTTAAATTTTCCATCAAGGTAAAAACAACAGTTTAAGTGCCACTTTTATCATAGGAACGGAGTATAAATCTGCAGCCACCCATTTCTATCATCAAAACATTTACGTAAAAATATTTCAATGCAACATGGGTTTCACTACCTCCAATAATCTTACCCTGAATGTTGGCTTTTTCCTTTGCTCACCATCTTCACCAGGACCAAGGAAAGATCTCTCAAAACTTCGCCCGAGCGATCCTCCTGCCGTTTTCTTTTTACTGGCATTGCTTGCTTCCAGTGCAGTTCTGGAATTAAACATGGAACAATATAATGTGTTTTCATCAAAAGAAAATATTTATTTATGTTAAGTGATATTTCAAATCCTTGTCCCAGATCTACACTGGCACTAGAAGCATATGTCTGGTAACCCTTGCTTTTCTGGGTATACTCAGAAGTGATCAAATTATGCAGATAATGATTGCAAAACACTAGAAGTTGTTCTTTTATTCCTTTAAAGACCCCAAAATGAGACATTTGCCTTAAAATGTATGTCACCTCGATGAAAACAACAACAACAACAAATTAAATAAATAAATAAATAAAATAATGATATGTATACACATACAGGAACAAGCCTGTATAAGTAATAGGTTTTACTTATTTGTATCTTAACATCATGCCATATAAATCATTAGTTTCATATTAATTCATGTTTTTTAATTGAAAACTTACATGTTATGAAAAAGAACAAAATTAATTTAGGGGATTTGTAGAAATAAAAAATTATAGCAAATAGAAAATAGAGATATCACGAAAAGGAGAAATATGTTACTGGAAAAGATTTTTCATGCTAAAAGCAAACTCAACTGAAACATGCTTGCCTGAACATGCTTAAATTAAATAGGCAATATCATGTTATTATACACATGCAAAACAAAACCTAAGAATCAGTCATACATTTCATTTTCATTCTTCATAATTCAATAATGCATGACAAGGTACAATTTACAGTTAATTTGGATAAAAATAATGAAAAAGAATATAACATATTTCAAGGAGGTAATGCTGAAAAGAATCATGTAACATTTAAAAAGCCTGAAATAAAATAGTTTAGCATTGGGAAATAAATCATGCTTGGATAAATGGTGCAAATTGTGACTACGGATGGATGATATTTCATGCAAGGTACATCATTTTGTACATAAACAAATAAATAAATAAATATATAATTAAATATATAAATAAAACACTTTATTAATTTAACTCTGTAATTAATAGTCATTTTTTATCATGAGAGGTATAAAACATGCCACAGGAAAATTTCGCTTTCTTTCTCTGTGATTTTGAAGTACATCTAAAAACATGCGGGACCATTTAAAAATGACTGTTTATACGAACATCAGCAGACCAATTTCCATAAAAATTCATCTTTAATAGCAACAAAAATACATCAATGTTTTTAATACATTTGTTCTCATGTCCTTTGTGACCTTGAACTTCTGTAGATCACTTTATGACCTTTGAAGGTCATCTATGTGATACCTTTACCTGAAGAAGGTCCATCGTTTAGGTCGTAGGTCAAACAGCGAAGCGTACATGTGTGGAGGTCTGATATCAGTGCTATAAAGATTAAACAGTGCCACTACATAGAAATATGATGAAAGAGAAACACACACCTTCCAATAGAGCAAAAACTGGTGCTATTACACTTAACAACAAATTTATACATAAACTCACGAATTTTCATACATACAACATTACTTTGTGAGAAAGAAGAGTGAATTAATACATCCATGCTCAATACTGATAAAACTGCCCATTTTCTTTTTTTTAGATATGCTGAGATGTCATGTCAAATTCATTCAGAATCCATGAGACTAATACTGCAAAAAAAGTTTGCTGGTCATTTTGCATCTGCCCTGAAATTTCAAAGTTGTGAGCTCAAATTTCTAGCAAGCAAATGACATGCTACTATTACAACTGAAAACAGTGACACAGTTATATGTATAAATATCCCCCTGGATTTCCAGCTCAAACCAAATGAAAAAAGGAAAATATAAAAGTATTATCAACCATGGCATGCACAGCAACAAACAGTATATTTTCACATGTATTTGAAAAATATATATAAATGTGGTAACTTGGTGGGGGGAGGGGTGTGTGTCAGCTCATTCCCCAGCCAAGCTGCATTGCCTCAGTCAGATTCATAGCACACAAAAATCTCATTTTGGAACTAAATCTGCAATCTAGAACAATGAGAGACCCATGTATGTATAAATTAAGCAAAATAAAGACATTGATTCCCAGTTATTGCAGTTATAACAAATGTTCACAGCTCCGTCACTTGCTCCAGCACCAGAAAGGCACAGACCATGAAAATATATACAATGTGTTGACTCCCAATGTTGAAGAAAAAAGAAAAACAGGACACTGAACACATACATGTGCACTCACTTTTTCCATGCTAATTAACACTTGGGCATTTCTAAGAAAACTATGAATGTCATCTATGGAAAAACAGGCAATACACACACACACACACACACACACACACACGAAAAAATTTAAATCAAAAGCAAACTCAAACCATAAATAAAAACCAATGCCATAAGGTAAAAAATAAATAAATAAATAAACAAATTAATAAATTTAATTATTAATAATTTAGCACACATATTACGCACTCAAGGCGCCCTTCATAATACATAGGTTTATAAACAAACTGAGACACACAAGGCCGGACACAGTAATTAAAAATATCAACAAAAGTTAAAACAACATTCAATTTGTTAATATGTTGATGCTGTCCACACAAAATATCATTAAACACCGACCACACTACATAGTATACTACACAAAATCTTACCTGGCCGGTTTAATGAGAACATTCATCTCCGATGCCAAATGCCTCCTTATGTAGGACTTGGAAACTGGTATCCCAAGAGCCGCCGCCATGGCTTCTGCGTTAAATGAAGGTTCCAGCACCATTAGAGCACCATGAACACCACTATCTTTTAAATTATCTGCGTACTCCTGGAATTGAAAAACAACAAAATTATGAATACCCTGGCAACCCCCCTTCCCCACTCCCTGCAAGGTTTAGCATTTGAGTAACTCTTCTTTTTTTTCAAAAAGACAACGCGACTTCTTGCCCACTCACACTTAAAGACATGTCAATTTTTTTATACTATGATATGAATTGAAGCTCCTCCCCTGCAAACTCCAGCCTGCATGTCTATTTGTCTCACCAAGAAATCAATATCAAAACCACACCGGCAAAAACACCTTTAATAATTATGTAATTTCCTATCACGTTCTATTTGTACCTGAATGCGGTTCATGATCGATGCCCTTATCACAGGTCGTACAGGTGACTATGTAAATTAAGTAATTATCAAACATACCAAAAATGTGCCTTTTCATTTCTTTTTTACACTTATTTTGAAGGGTCGTACGGGTGACTCCCTTTTGCCACTGAGTAAGTTACATAATTATTAAACACAGGAAAAAATGTAATTTTTCATTTATTCTTACACTAATTTTGAAGGGGAATAACTATATCTCACCTGGAGATCAATATTTTTAATCCACCTGGCCACTCTTTCAGTAGTCCAGACTAGGGGATCACAGTCCACTGTCTCACACTGAGATCTTCTGTCAGACAGCAACTAAATAGGAGACAGAAAATATATAAATAATTTTACTGAGCACAAGAGTGTTTTAACATTGATAGGCTCTCTTACTACTAAAAATGGGAAAGGAAAAAATATTATATTATATTATATTATATTATATTATATTATATTATATTATATTATCCAATAAAATTAATAGTAATTCAAGACATTTTCTTACATCTTTATCAAAATGCACCCTCCTCAGCAGCTCTATCCCGTGTAACATACTACACTGGTGGAACTTTCTGTGGATGTTTAGGTGTTTTTCTAAGTCTTTTTTGGTAAGAACGTTCAGCATCCTGCCATCTATGAGATTTGATTCTAAGTTAGTTTGGTACTGTCCTAAGCCTATGTCGTGGATCCATCTATGGGCCACCCAGGTGTGGTCCACATATCTGGCCTTGGGGTATTTACTGAAAATAAACAATTAGAGAAATCACTTTCTTTCATATTTTTGTAACTTATTGAATCATGCTGTGGTGCTGATTTGAGTGACTGAATCTCTACTTGTACCAGTTGTTTTGGTAATTTTTTATTGAAAAATTGCACAAAACATCATTTGAATTCAGGTGTTAAAGTGATGTTTTCTAGTTTTTGAACTTTATGACGAAATAGGTAAATAAAAATACATAAATAAATAAAGCAAAACATTGCAAATTTTAAATAAAACAAAATAAAATGAAATAAATTAAAAATCTGTCATGGCAAGCAAACTCACCAAGAAGTCGGGTCTCTCTGTTCTTCAATGGCAAGCCGTAGTTTGCGTCTGTGAAAGGAATGAGTTATACCTAGAGCTGACTCCAATTCTGAATCACTGAGACCTAAAAGCACCTGGAAAAACACACCAAGGAAAACATTTTAAAATGCTTTAGAAAAATTTTTATTAAACATATTGTATCCCATGGTCTGATGAGCATTTATAAATTGCTTGTTCTTTTTTAAGCTAAGGTGAAGCTGAAAAAAATTGGCTGCATCAACGTTCTGGTTGCAATGTTCTTGAATAAATTATCCATTTTATTTTATTCAATGGTGAATATTGAAACACAACAAGCCTTGCTGGATTTCACTGAAGTGTATAAATCATATGCATAGAATCGGAACACAGTTGACCAACGTAAGCATTAAAACACACCGTAAACTCAATTAATATAAATCCAAACATTAAAAAAAACCCCTCACCTTTCCACTTTTTACATTCTCCACACACATCTTGCCATACATAGGCAGGGACATGGTGATCTCCAGCCAAGCCAGCACCTCTGGAGCCTTCCACTGGGACATTGCGGTAGAGGAGCATTTCTCAACCAAACACAATTTCTCCTCATAGTTCTCCTGGTTGAGTTGAGACAGGTGAGGATTGCTGTCAGAGTGGGAACTCAGGTTACTCTCACAGTCTGGACAAACAAAAAAAAAATATATATATAATAAATAAATAAATAAAATAAATAAATAAAATAAACATTTATCAGTTAACATTCCTTTTAATTTTGAATAATGATAAATTTTAAGAGGAAGGCATGTTAATCTGATTGTTTTCAGTAAGAGTCCTCGTGGGCTTCGATTCAGCTACATAATGTGATAGTCTCATTGGGAATAAGCCCTTATACACATCTCCCTACCTTCTATCCTGGGGTCACTATTGATCGACCTCCTATTGCGATTCCTAGAGAACACTTTGGATATACTGCTGCTGAAACTTTTTTTCCGTTTCTTCTTTCCGTCCTCCTGGTCCTGAACCTCCGAGATCTCCTCCAGGGAGTTGAAGTCCGACATCGGGGACATCTTGTCGGCTGTGTAGTTTCTCTGGGTTGGCGTCACTGAAAATGAAAACCAAGACTAACAGTTTGAATGATGTACTGAATAAACTATACATTACTGCTAGGTAATACTATGATATATTTCAAAATGAAAACTATTAATGAATTTCAAAATAAGATTCGCCTCTGGTTGGAGTTTTTATTAGACTCTCATTCAGACCTGCCCACAACTCGAACTGATGGCAATCTCTATTCTTGAGAAGTCAGTTTTCAGATTCAATAAATTTCTATAGTTCCAATATTATGAAACTATTTTTCAATAGCCAAATTGAAAGTCAGACTGTGTACTAACTATCACATAATTTATTACATTTCTTAACCCCCTTCTTTGCTTATTTTTACATACCGTGAGAAACTTTTTAACATAAAACAAATATTTTAGCAAATCTAATTACTGACACCACATAAAGAATACCGAAACATATCATTATCAGATTTACTTACAACAGAAAGGTGAATCACTTCCATAACTTTTCCCAGAATTTGGTGGCGACTCTTGATATGGCGGCAGCTCTTCAGTGCTGGGAGAGCGGAGGGAGGGAGGCGGTGGGTCCAGATCTAACACTGCTTCATCAAATTTGTTGTGTTTTGAGAGCTGCTCCTTCATCTACAGATTTAAGTTTCAAGCTTATCATCGAAAGAAAGACATGTTTATTTTCATTCTTTGCATTTAGACTTAACTTCTTTACTGGTGCCACACAAATAAATTCTCATCCAAGGGTTACATTTTTATGATATAACACCAATCCATCAATCGAAACTCTTTTAAACAAAACATTGTTATACACTTCTTTTTCACTGGTAATTATCATCAATACTAACATCTCGGAATTCCCTTTGCAGTTTTTCTATGTATTTTTCTTTGACATCCAGTTGCTGTCGCAGGCTGACTGATCGTTCTGTGGCATCTCTGGCTCTTTTTAAGATTTCCCACTTTTCTCTTTCTATCTCATCCTTATCTGAGCTTAGCTGGAACAAGTATATAAAAATAGTGTCTATAATTGATGTATTTTAAGAAAATTAAGTTGTGTAGTGCACTGAAATCTATATAATAAAATGATATAATGTAGAATGATATCATTAAAACATCACTGCATTATTGAACTTAAATAAACTTCAGCCAAAAATTGAACCCAACAACTGTTCCTCTATCAAAATCCATTACCTGTTTTATTGTGTCATCACTTTCCTTCATCCTCTGCTCATAATTTCTGATAAAATCTCTCAATTCTGCCTCTTTATCTTCCAGAGTGCCGTACAGCTGCTTCATTTGACTGAGAAGGTCCAGTTTTTCTGCTTTTAGTCTTTTTCTGTCACCTTTCATCACTAAACAAGAAGGAAGGAAAGAAAAGACACAAGATTATTGAATAATGGTATGATAGCCAATTATTAAGTTGGGTCTAGCTGTAATGGGTTGGAAAAGAACAAAACAAAATTATCTGGTAAATATGACTTACACAGGTGCAAACTTCATGAAATCATTTCAAGAAGGGACTGAATGTGTTATATTTAAAACACATCTTTTTTATCATTCAATATTTCCCAACAAAGAACAATCATGAACACACAGCTTCATATTTCATAGTATCCAGGTGGTTTAAACACCATCAAACAGCTAACATGCTATCACCTGTGCTTGACATGCTACGGGAATGATTTTTATTTAAATACGAGTAAAGGGCGGAGACCCACAGGTGCAAATGCCTGAGGAATGACAAACAGTGTCAAACTAGCAAGACATTTAAAGGTAATATGCACCCCTGAAAAAGGCTGAGGGGGCTTGATGCCAAGGCTGATCATAAAAATAAAATTACTAGTACCAAGATGTGACATATTTGAACTATGGATTAGTATAAGAGTCTTTGAAATCTAAAACAAGCAAACACAAAACAAAATTATTATAAAAAAATCCAAAATTCATCTGAATACGATTCTATCACTTAACATAAAACTGACTAACAACATTACTTGGTACCTTTTAATGCTTCCTTTGCATTTAACAATTCCTGCTTTGTTTGAAGAAGCTCCAATTTAACTTCTCCAAATTCTCCAACCCCAAGCTCTTTCTCCGGTATCCCATTGGTTGACTTCATGGTGGAATCTTTGGTGAGCTGCAGTTCCTTCATCTCCCTGTCCAGGTAGTGGACCTGCTGCTGAAGACGGGCGTTCTCCTCTTTCAGACGCGCTATTTCTGAGCGGTCATTATTATACTGCATGCCTGGAAACAAACCATTAAAAAAGTTACTGACAATGTGACTCAGATAAGGGATTACTCTTTTATTTCATTAAAATAACATTTTACTATTTTACTACTTGAGCCTCAAAATATCTTATTTTCTTATAAACATATTAAAATATTAATACAGGTGAGGTACTGCAGGGGAGGAGTAAGTCTGACCACTTCACGCGCTTCATGACATCAGCCAAACTGCTTCAAACCTGGTTCAATTTGATTTTTTAGCCTGAATTTATTTTAAAATGAGGATGCTGGCTATAAGTCAGAGCTTAGAGAAACGACGGCACCAGTCATGTTACTTAAAGGTCACAAGTCTGCCATAGATGTCTTGCCCACTCAGTCATATCTTAGAGACTTTTTCTTAATTTCCTCCAAGGCAAGTCCTGTTGACAGATCATCCAATGTAAAAAGCTGACATTTTCTTGAAGTACCTGTCTAAAATTTTACATGAGCAAGCATTTCAGGAAGTTCTTGACATTTTAAAAACAGCTTAATATTATCCTATGACCAACATCTGACATAATGCTCCGAACACAAAATGTTCTGTAAATATCAAGGTTGGAAAGAGCTTATTCTAAAGTTTACAGATGAAGTAGTCAATACAGGAAAATGACAGCAAGTATGACAACTTGAATGTCATTGCATTTCCCAATGACTAATTCTTTCAGAAACAGCCTGTTTGTTTCTCTGTTGGCAAATTTGAAATAGCATGGAGTGTGTATGAGAAAAGTTCAACCAGTATTTGCCTATCTATTACATGAGATGAAATAAAATTGGAACTTCAGAAAATGGCAAAATTACAATAATACTAGCAAGTTCAATAACTGTTACAAATTTATAATACCATCTCTCACTCTTTAATAATGTTGTCGCTATTATACTGTAGATCCTCTGATGAAAGCAACAAGGTCGAAAAAGAATATTACCTCCATTTGTCTGTTTATTTGTTTGCCATGGCAGCCAATTTCAAAAAGTTATATATAATATTATTTTATCAGTAAAACAGCAATTTGTTCATATAAGTTCCTCTTTCAACAGATGTAAGAATTTATGTTTTCTTTTTTTGCCAAAAACAAACTTTAATTCACTTGAGAGAAGTTGTATTCAACTCCTGAAGGTGTCTGAAGGACATAAACTGCTCAAGTAACAAAAAGTTTGTCTGTGGGGAAAAAATAGAAATATTAGACCTTAAAAACAGGCAATTCAAAAACTGTTTCAAAAAGGCTCAGACTTACCATCATTACGATGAACATTATAAGAATTTTCCATATTGCCTTGATTTTGAAACCTTCCTCCAGATATCTCCAAAAGTTTACGATTTGTGTCCAACAACTCTTCACGTAGCATGTGCACTTGCTGATTGGCCATTTCTATCGAAGTATCAATGTGTGTGGCTAAATGTTTATTGTCCTCGACCATTTTACGAAATTTTCCCTGGGCATCTTCCAGCAGGCGGCGCATCAGATTCATGGAAGTCTTTAAAGCCTGACATTGTCGTGGAGTTAACTCTTGGTCAATGTCCAAATCTGGGTCCTTAGGTGTGAAGAGAAACTGGACAATCTGGCCATTCAATGTGTCCAGAGATTGAATGGCTGGAATGAGAAAAAGGAAACATTAACACCATGAAAAATTAGGGTCAGGCGTTGCGTGGCCCAACGAAGCACCTGCAGAAATAGATCTGAGCACTGATGATGTACAGTGGTGAATTTCTTGCCCGCTGTCTACATAGTTTAGAAAAAGAATGAAGTAAATATTTGTCTGTAGAAAAAAAGGAATTCTTAAAAGATTTTGAAAAATAGGCAATTGAAAATGTTTCACAATGGAGCAGACTAATATTACACCATCATTGCATCCATATCCACTTGACAAGAACAGAGAAGACTGCATTGCTTCAGGCAGACTACAGTAGATTAATCACATTTTCTAGTTGATCTTAGACGACTAACAAGTTTAGTCTAGATCAGTCTACTATCTGGTGATTCGCAGGCAGGAATACACCAGGAATACACATAGCACTGTGGTGCACACTACTGAACCTATATGAAATGGCCATAGACTTCAATTATCTGACCTCACATAAGAAAAAGATCACAAGATTAGATCATACACACTTGTGAATATACTCAAGATTGACCACTAACTAAAGACACTTGTTGTACATAGCTGATCTTACCTAAAAGAAAAATAAAATATCCCCACAATCACTTCAATGGCGTCACAAGAGCTTCCATGCAAACCTTACTTTGTGCTGAATCCTTACAAGGTATACTTTCCAGAAAAGCAAAATTATCTACGGCTTCAGGAAAAAAACTACCTGCCTTGCTCTTGAAGTAATTTGTGTACCAAATTGATTTTCTCTTGGAAAAAAGTCTGTAGAGATCCTGCATATAAATCTCAATCTGTCTCGATTGGCCCTTGCTATCCTTCTCAGGTCACACTGTGTAATAAGTGGCACATACACGCTATTACTTGAAACAGTTTAAAAATCACTTCACCTAAAAATACATTTCAAGAGTTAAATGGTGATTTCTTTACAAGCTGTTTCCCTTTGAACAATACTTAATGCACACTTTTCGCATTAGTCAAGTTCACAATGCACTGCCTAGGCAAGTGTGCTAGAATTCAAATGTGTTTTTTATTTGATGATGTGCCTTTTTGACAGACTTTCTTCGTATTATTAGAAAGAAAAGTGATGTACCAGGTATCATAAAAAAGCTTTCCTTAAAATTCAGATCTGTATTTATTCATTTGCTATCACACGTATTAATAGTAACTAATCACCATAATATGACTTCTTTTTACAAAAGAGTACTTTTTTGTAATAAATCAAAATCCACTTAAAACTGAAACCGTAATGATATATAATTACTACCATGGGTCCAATCTGCATGTAGACATCCTACGAATTCCTCATAATATTCCCCTAATAGTGTAGAGAACCTGTAAAATGCACTTTGTAAACATATGAGTGCTCAATAAAGTATTGTTATTATTATTATCTTTATTATACATGACCCTCTGTAACCTCCATGTTTTTTTTTTTTTTTTTTTTTGGCCAGATCCAAAATCTCCTATTCCTGTTTTAGATAATTAGTCAGGGGCAGATCCAGAGATATTTCCTGACAGGTTTCGAATTATCTTTATCAATCCATCCTCCATTTTTGACCGTCTTCCGACAGAAAAAAATTACATGCCCATCAATATAAACTTGAAAATCTGACCATCTTTCGGAAGACCCAGAAGATGGCCTAAATCCGCCCCTTTTAGTCCTGCCCAACACGCAAACAGGAATGAATGTTTCTAGCTTGTTCCAAATGCTAAGCCTCTCAGGGAATAGAGGTAATGAATCGTCTGGTGATGGTAGTGGTTAACCAACAGATCAGGCAATATTATGTAAAGCAGCTGATCTCGTAACAGGAAGTCACCCTCTGTGCCTCAACACACAACAAGATTCCTTTGTTATAATTGATCTGATCAGCAAGAAGCTTTATAAACCAATCAATACAGAGACTTTTAATAGAAGTAAACTAGTCAAAAAGGCACATTTTCATGAAAAAAATTGAATTCAAGTACAGGGCAATGTATAGTGAACTTGAAAAAAAGGCTTAAAAAAATTCCTATTAGTATTACCATTCATCAGAAAAATATGATACAATGTTCTGGAATACAATATTACAGAATATTTCATTATGATGATGGATTTCCAGATCTACTGATCAATGGTTGCGCAATGAGCTGCAGAAAGAACTTCCAGTCAAGTCTACTGTGGACTTATAGAACCTCATAGTAGGAATTGATCTGGCTATAATTCCTCTGGACGACATGGTGGTTGTATTTAATTAAATCATTCTATTATTAAGTACATTTGCATTGTTATTAGATCAAATATCATTTCCCTAGCATATATCTTTTCTACTGGAACTGTGAGGGAAGAGATTTAAAATGTTGTGAGGCTGTCCACAATCCTTTTCAAATGTTATTAAAAAGATAAAAAATTACATCCGAGAAGGTGAGCTGTTGTAGCCTTTTTAATCACACCATGAGGAATCTAAGAATAATCAAAAGCGCTTATTTTAGTTGAAAAGTGACAATAGAATTCATACATAATAAAATGATGCCCATCTAAAGTAAATGATAATAATGACAACTTTTATGTAACTTACACTATACAGTATGACTTGCCAGCTTACTATTTGAGCATAGTCAAACAATACTGTCAGTGGAAACTTTCCTATGAAAACAGATGATAAAAAGCACAAAAAAAAAAAAAATACAGAAGCTTGATCGATGATTTCATAATTTGGTCCCACGCAGTGTTGTATCATGATTCACTCCAGGGCCATTCCGTGGTATTTTTTTGCTGTTATGGAAGGACANTTTTTTTGGCCAGATCCAAAATCTCCTATTCCTGTTTTAGATAATTAGTCAGGGGCGGATCCAGAGATATTTTCTGACAGGTTTCGAATTATCTTTATCAATCTATCCTCCATTTTTGACCGTCTTCCGAAAGAAAAAAAATACATACCCATCAATATAAACTTGAAAATCTGACCATCTTCCGGAAGACCCAGAAGATGGCCTAAATCCACCCCTTTTAGTCCTGCCCAACACGCAAAGAGGAATGAATGTTTCTAGCTTGTTCCAAATGCTAAGCCTCTCAGGGAATAGAGGTAATGAATCGTCTGGTGATGGTAGTGGTTAACCAACAGATCAGGCAATATTATGTAAAGCAGCTGATCTCGGAACAGGAAGTCACCCTCTGTCCCTCAACACTCAACAAGATTCCTTTGTTATAATTGATCTGATCAGCAAGAAGCTTTATAAACCAATCAATACAGAGACTTTTAATAGAAGTAAACTAGTCAAAAAGGCACATTTTCATGAAAAAAATTGAATTCAAGTACAGGGCAATGTATAGTGAACTTGAAAAAAAGGCTTAAAAAAATTCCTATTAGTATTACCATTCATCAGAAAAATATGATACAATGTTCTGGAATACAATATTACAGAATATTTCATTATGATGATGGATTTCCAGATCTACTGATCAATGGTTGCGCAATGAGCTGCAGAAAGAACTTCAAGTCAAGTCTACTGTGGACTTATAGAACCTCATAGTAGGAATTGATCTGGCTATAATTCCTCTGGACGACATGGTGGTTGTATTTAATTAAATCATTCTATTATTAAGTACATTTGCATTGTTATTAGATCAAATATCATTTCCCTAGCATATATCTTTTCTACTGGAACTGTGAGGGAAGAGATTTAAAATGTTGTGAGGCTGTCCACAATCCTTTTCAAATGTTAATAAAAAGATAAAAAATTACATCCGAGAAGGTGATCTGTAGTAGCCTTTTTAATCACACCATGAGGAATCCAAGAATAATCATAAGCACATATTTTAGTTGAAAAGTGACAATAGAATTCATACATAAGAAAATGATGCCCATCTAAAGTAAATGATAATAATGACAATTTTTATGTAACTTAGACTATACAGTATGACTTGCCAGCTTACTATTTGAGCATAGTCAAACAATACTGTCAGCACAAAAAAAAAAAAAAAAAAATACAGAAGCTTGATCGATGATTTCATAATTTGGTCCCACGCAGTGTTGTATCATGCTTCACTCCATCACTTTCTATTTAATCCCTCATTCTTCTCTTCGCCACAGGAGTGAGCAGCAATTACTTGGAAAAAAACATCACTTTTCTTATCTCCAACCTTCTCGTGGTTTATCATGTTTAGATATTCCCAAAATTATATAGCTTCTAACATGATGCCACGTCACTTGTGAATACCATGAATTTAAATTTGTAAGTTTTAACAACAAAGCTTTTTTTAAGGGGGGGGGGGGGGGTATTTATTCCTGCTGTTCAAATTTATTGATGAATTACCACATGTAATTCGTTGCACAGTTTATACCCAATGTCGCAACATGTCATCGTCATGCCTGAATCTCATATCCGCCTTCTGACACGACGAGTGGCAGTGACAACTCTTGGTGGTCTTCTTGAAATCAAACCAATATCATTTTGTAACTTGACGCACAGAGCTAGAGAAGTGCGTCTCTATGGCGACGGCTGTTGACAAATTGCCCAATTACCTCATTTGTCCAATTTTGTTGCAGCTGTCAAAGATTGGCTAGTCTGTTCTTAAAATCTCTCTGGTATCCAGTGACACCATCTTGTCCTTCCTCCTTCATGTCAGATAACCTTCAAGTTGTCTGAATGCAGTTTCAGGCAAGATAAGTTAATAATATATTTTTTTCTTGGACAACAGCTACATTTGTAAACATTTTTATTACTATTTCTATTATTATCATCATAACTTTTAGTAGCAGCCTTTACTAATTTGTGATATTGGCTTAAGCCCTAAATATTACATTTAAATTTATTTTACTGAAACAAAGTAAACCAATTTTTTAGCCTAAAGCTTCTTGTGAAATGAGCACTGGATCTGGTATTTACCCATCTACAGATACAATATGCCATGGCCAATATATGTAATCCACAAGCCAGTTTCCAATAATCCTGGATCAATTCTGTCTACAGATGGCAAATCCTGCAATTCTTCATTCAATGTTCACTCTTCTTTTTCTGCCCACAAATCCTCCATCAAACATCAACTAATTTGTCTTTGGACATTTATTGATATTCAAGTAGAGCTAACAGCTCTGTTCACAAAGATGTCTGATTAGAAACTAAGTGGTGGGCGACCGTGTGACATATTGGCAGCTATTCTCTTATAAAAGTCATCCAATATTAAGACAGAAGGTCATTGATCTTAAAATTCTTGAAAATACTACATTGGTTTAGATCTCACAGTTCTTGTTCCAAACACTTTTCATTTAGTGTCAAATCATTTGAGTTTGCTAATGTCCCTACTTGCAGATCTTAACTGTCATGTAGAAAAAAATACTTTGTACTTGTTATCATTCTTTCTTTTTTTATTAACATTTTAACATGATCCTAAAATTACATCATATCATTTTTGAAAATCCAAGATTATTTATTTTCACAATACACTGGTACATGTGCAAGCATTGCACCTGTCTGGGGGAAAATAGTGTTTTTCCTATTTCACAGGACTAATGGCATACTTTTCAATCTAAGAGTCAAACTGTCAAAACAGCTGAAGCACAAGTCAGGAAGTAAATTATTTTCCCTGCTTCCAATGGCATTTGACTGCCTTGGGAAATATTGCTTCTGTAACATAAACTTTAGTGCTTTTGTATGGCTGTTTTTTTTTTTTCACAGACTTTTCTTTTATCGTGGTTGAACTTGTTCCAACTCACAGGTAAAGTTTGTTTTGTATTAAGTGTAGCTGACCAGCATATATCATCAGACTGTTTTCTATACCACTATATTTCTAGACCAATGCACAAACAAATCAATGAATAGATGGATGCATAAGATAACTGAATGAATGAAAGGATGAATGAACGAATGAAGGAATGAATCGATGAACCAACAAACAAACAGATGAAACCACAGAGAAAGCTATCTCTGAAGGTTCTTTAAGCTGACCTCGTACCTGTGGGTGGGTCTTCTCTCTGTCTACATGACAAAATCTTGCCCACAACTTATCAATTCAATACCACCTCAGACAACAGTGGCTGTTGGATGTTTATCAAAACTTCACAAGTCCATCCTCTGTCTCTCTCTCTTTCACTCCACAGCCTATCGTAAACCTCCATCTCAACAGCGACGCTGTCTTTGCAATATGCCCTGCAAGCATTCAACCCTGTGACACAGAAGAGCATCACTCATGGTTATTATTAACTAAGTACAGCAATTACTGGCAGCCAGTGTACCACTATATGAATATGATAATAGGGGCACTCTTCTCTGTCTTCTCTGTGTGTTAAACCACAACAAGCCACACCGTTGTAATGTGTTGGATCCAGGTGACTGTGCAGGTCTTCCATCAAAATACAGTATACTGGCTTGATCTTTTCACTGTGGAAAATGATCAATCTTTCAAAAACACAATTTTGGAATAATCATTGTTTATTATAACCACTGGATTTTTGTTTAGTGATTTTATAGAAATACAATTAAGGTGGCCGGCTTTTCAGCTTTGTTGCTGTCAATCAACGGGAATGTTCTTATTTCAAGAAACGTGATGCAAGCTGTGGGGGTGGGGGTGGGCATGGGAGTGGGGGTAGGGGGGGGGTTGGAATGGGGTACATGCAATACAAATGGTATAGAATAAGAAATGAGCTTAGATCAGGCTGTACTGTCAGACCTATGTGAGAGTAATCAATTCCTTCAGAAACTACTGAGTGACTGTACACAAAAATATGTAGAAATCAAGTAATTATTTATTGAAAAAAATAATTTGACAATATAAAATTATTACCGTAAGCTTCTCTTGTTTCTCTTGCATTAATTAATTAATTACTCCAATGCAATACCACACTCCTCTTTGTGCTTCGGTGATCAATCTAACTGGTTCTCCTCCTCTCTGAAAATGTAGTGTGTCTAGACAGTGACACCTGACCTTGGTTTGCTTATCATTATGTAATCTGCACTGTACATCTCTGCCCTAGTTCTGACACTTCAGGTGGTTGACTGGTGAAGGAGACACTTTATGGTTTCTGTGTGCAAAATAATGTAGTTTTTTTTTTTTTTTTTTTTTTTTTTNATTGTCCCATTGAAATTAAATTAAGTCATTCCCTTTTATTAATTGTAATACAATGTTTATGTGTTGATGGGGATAGGCTTCATGTATAAGCAATTACAATTGACCTCCACCAGCTGGTCTTTTTGTAGCATATTTCATATGGTCATCTAGCTCAATAAACCTGGGTTTCTTGGGAATATTTTAACTCCACATGATAGGGTTATGGGAACCCAGTCACAAACACACTGCTAACTGATGTGACCTTCCAATATGCTCTGAAACTCAGGGTACCAGACTGACACTTGAAAAATACACCAGCAAATGATGATGTGTTATTCATTCAATAGGATTTCATGGTAAGAACCCCAGCTCTCAGTGCCAGATGGCCAGTGTATCCTCAATAGCACACCTATCAATAGTCCAATATCAATTCCCATCTTACACCAATCTATCAAATAACAATCAGGGCAGACAAGCATTATGACAGCCACTCTGTTCAACATATTGAACCAGTATATAAATTTTCCATATATCAATATTAATATCGCTTAGGTTGAGTAAATTGCACAGCAATCGAACATAGTATCAGTAGCCAAGCTAAACAACTAGGCCCTTACGTAAATTCTCCTTGTAAAAATCTTACCTTTCTGAGAGAAAATGATTGTTCATTAACTTACCTGCACAAAAGCTGAGCTACATTCATTTGGTAATAAAATAGTTCAACAAATCTGCAGAAATACTGGGAAAACCTAGTACAATTTCATCCTTACACCATACAATGATTTAACTTAACCAACCAAAACCCAGACGCACATGATCCTCATTAAACCCACACCTTATTGATACAAAATGAATTATCTGAGCCGCACAACACCCCAAAGCTGAAACACCTTACAAAGATCCCCCCCATGTTGATATAAGGCGATTTAAATCTGTGACACACATGGCAAATCAATGCAATGATATGTTGGTGAAACATCCCGTCTTTTGTCCGCCAGCACACACACCTTGTCACTGATGTTTTGATACAAAACATGGGAGGGCCAAGATGCTCTTCTCCTAGCTATTTGCCTATCAAATATTTAGCTTCTCCCATTCAAATCATATACAAAGTATCGGAAATCCATATTGAAACATTCAGGGCTTAGCAGCTCGTTACACGATAATTTGATGTTAATATTTTAAGGCTGTTAGGTTTAGCGGGTAATTCAACTAAACGTTTAACAAGACCACCTGTCCTTCAAATGAACTATGTTTTATGTCTTTTCAGATAATTTGTATTATGAGAAATCAATATTGAAAATTTAGAGCCAAGATGTTAGTTTCATGTTCATTTGGCATAATGCTATTAATTTACAACATCTTTAACAAACACAATGATGATTAAACAAATGGTGCTTTATTTTGCATCAAGCATTTAATGTCATGAATCGATATATTGAAGCACTAAGAGCTGAGAGATCAAGTGTTTAAAGTTTAAAATCAATCCATATGGTAGACAAATGAAGCATGTGCAGGGGCGGATTTAGGCCGTCTTCTGGGTCTTCTAGAAGACGGTCAGATTTTCAAGTTTACATTGACGGGTATCCAATTTTTTTCTGTCGGAAGACGGTCAAAAATTAAGGATGGATCAACAAAGATAGTTTGGAAGACTGTCAGAAAATATCTCTGGATCCGCCCCTGATGTGGTTTACCTAATGATCCAGTAATGATATCTATGTTGATATGGATAAATGCTCTTAGAATAATTATGAAACAACTTCATCAGATTCCTTGAAATGATAGGAGGCTGCCCAAAAGTCAGCTTCCAGGCTATAATCTTAACCCTAGGCTAAATTACCAGTTGTATGACTGACAGATACACTTCATGAAGAATCTAAAAGGATCGCTTTGCAGTCGCCTTGTTTTTCAGTCTTTTAACTAAGCTATTTACAATAATGGTGATTGTTTTAAAATTTTCATAATGATTTTTCACGCTTAGTGATGACAATCATAAACCCATTAACTCAATCCTCTACTGTTGGTTAAACATTCTTAAAAGACCATAGACCAAAATCATAAAGTCAACACAGTCGGCTATCTGATTTTAACAGTTTAAGCTCAGTAAGTTTAGCCAAAGAACTTTGGAAACATAGTGAAACAGGGCCACAAAAATTGTGAAAATGAAATGAGTGAGATGTGCCGCTGCACAAGCACAGAGCATGGACTTTGAAAGGAAAACGCCAATATGGAGGTATCGCAATGGCATCTTAAAACATGCAGTGGGTGCTACAAGACAAGCTTCATCTTATCCTGGCGTTAAAAAAAAATCATGAGTCATCATCATTTCATGGAGTTGCTGTTCTGTTAATGAAGGATATTAATTAACTGATTACAAGATGTTCTACATCTGTTCAAATGAACAAGAAGCTGTATTATCTCCTCTCTAGATAAAACAAAATCAATCTTATTCTCATTAGTACTGGTTTGCCATATGTATGTGTCTTAAAAACAAAGACAAGTCTAACATCGATTATTTAGGTCTGATATAACATTATGGATTTTGTTCAGCATTCTGTTGCAGATAGTGTAATACCAAGTTTCTCTCTGGCTGGCACATTTTTAGTTTCAGCCAAATTCAAAATAATTTTTAAATGTTCATGTCCTTTGGCCAGTTATTATAATTTTAAACCTTTAAAAAACTGTTACACTTAACCTTATTTCTTTTCCAACAAAAGAAACACAATATTCATCAAGCACATAGCTTCTTTCTCTTTTCTCTCAGTCAGCACTGCTTGAGTTCCTCAAAGATCCAATAATATTTTTAACAACAGTTACAGCTAATTGTAAATTCTCAGAATTTTTCACACATTCTAATATTTTCAAGTCTCATGATTTGAGACAAGGCTCTCAGTTCAAAATTGTATGAGGTTATTGTTGCTATAGCAGCTAGCTGTATATTAAATTTTTAAGACTATGCATTCGTATGGTGAAAATTGTCCTCCAGAAATACTGATGGGAAGGAAAGTTAGAATGTATGTGCAACCCGTGTTTCAATTCAGCAAGTGAAAAAACACACTGTCACATGTGATGATCTCAGACTTGAAGCATACTTGTTCCCCAAAGATCTGTTCCATATTTGCATAGATCTTTCATTGATCTTAACTGAAACAATGAAATAATCCAAAGCTCTATTCACATGCTTCTCTTGCAATGCTCTTTCCTTTTGAAGGAATAATAAAAAAAATAGCTTTTTTCATTTTTGACATCACATCAGGTCTTCTCTTTTCTATATAACACCTATAGTCTATCAACATCTTCTTTAGCCCACGGCAGAAGCTCATGCATGCCCTGGTGTGCAGGTCATTGGCAGGTGTAACAGTTACAGAAACTAGTCTGAGTCTATACTGATGGCTCATTCAGTTTCATCTGCCCAAAGGGACCCTTGTTAATTATACCAAATATGCCATAATGCCTGTAACATTCCTTCATACAAAAACACAAACATGTGTACTAGTATATGAGTGCCTGCATGCACTACACACACACACACACACACACACACATACACACACACACACACACAAACCATCACATACGATTTGAACTTCTTTTAGCTGTTGAGATCAGGTACTAGTACATCTAGAACTTGCAGCGTGACTCACCTTTTAGAAATTATCTCTCAATATTCATAACTTCCATTTCAACTTGTACTGAAGATCAACTTTCGCGTGACCAATCAGTCAGCTGGTTTAAAATCATATCAACATCACCCAATGCAGAACGTAACGCAACTCCCCTTTCTTATCCTCAGTATATTTTGCCTCACCATTCACATCCTTTTCATCAACCAATCAAACATCGGCTCAAAATTACCGACACTTGCGTATTGGTACCAAGGTCTATAAAGATCAATACCTTGACTCTATTCTAACAACTAGTCGCAATTCTTTCTCTTCCACTCAACTTCCCCTTAATTAAATGATCTCCTACACATGATCAACCCTCAATACAATTACTCCATGTTTGTTTTGAATTAGCATCATCCAAATATTTTCCAGAAAATGGGACCTGGGACGAGGAAGAATAATGAAAGCAAAACAGCAACTTTCCTGGGTAATCACCGCCCCTTTTAATCTTCTGCAAATAAAATGTCTGATTGATTACAGGGATACGTCTAGACAGCGATCAACCATGAGATAGAGGGGCAGTAGATAATTCTGTTCTGCGGAGATTTTGATGCTCTTGAACAAAGCCGTGTTTGCACAGCTTACATATCTGAGATGTAATTTTACAGGGAGATAACTTTTTATTCATTGAACATGTTAAGTGTTCAATTCTTTCAACAAAGACATTGTTTTGCAAGAGACCCGATTCCTCTTAAGCTGCTAAGTTTCTTCATTTAAAGAAAGAAGCAATTTGACTACACACCATGCTTTTGAAATCTCTTTGCATTACCTTTAATTAGCTGTGTAATATACATAATAATATAGTAACCTCTATAGATAGTCAGGAACAAATACTAGGGTGGGGAAATTAAGGATAACGGACAGAAGAGATGAACTACCCAAGCACATAATTGCACAACTTAAACGCTTCACAAATTTTGAAAAACTTTAAAATTTCAATAAGATAAATAATCACCTCTTTATTGACTCAACTCCCAGCTAAGTACTTAACAAACTGCATACATCTTTTATTGAGGACAAAATAATATTGTGAAAACTTTAAAAGGTGGTAAAAATCATGGTCCCAGGGTAGCCCCATGTAGCTGTTTATTAATATGTTATTTTAGCATGATGCAAGGAATGTAAAAAGTAGCATATTTGGCAACAATGCAACATATATTTAACACAGTCATCAACCAGTCTTTAGTCTGTGCCATAAATTTTTCAGCTTACTGGCCATTCAGACCACCACTTTCCTAAAATCTACTTTTCTGAACCAGGATTCAAGAGTTCAAATAAAAATTTCAGAAAGACTGGACATTTTCCTTATTGCATTAATATATGTAGCAAAAAGAACTTGATTACATAAAGATATAACAGTGATGTGCTTAGGCCTTTTAAGATTTGCACCCACAGTAAGTCATACCCATAAGGAGGATGGGGAAGGACATAACAACAATAATGGTCTCTCATTTTGACAATCAGCCGCCAACAAACTGGTGAAAAAAATATGTGAATTATTAATCTGAATCTGCTAGCAGACAACAATAAAAACTAGAAACTGGTCACCCAAAATCAAATATATATCTAAAAACCAAACATTCAAAGCAACCAGAACAAGCACCTTAGCTGCCATCATGAGTCCAGTCAGTCACACTTATCGTCAGACAGGTCATTTGTCTTTGTCTCATTACAATCACAGGGTTAAGGACAAGATGAATGGACAGGGAAGTGGGAAGGCAGCCTGGTTGGGTCGGCAAACTGTGTCATCCAGAAAAAAAAGAAACATTTACACACAGTTTCACAACATCCCAAATAGCCATCCTCAGTAGAACGTTTATAATAAATCTTTTTAAAGCTCATTTTCTTTTGCTGTAGAAATCATTAAGAGGAATATTATGAATTAAGAATCAAATCAGTGTACCATTTCCTATCTCTCCAGTTTCACAGCCCATATCCAGTTGGGTATTAAGGGAAATGGATGTATTAATTAGTGAGGTTTTCCTCCATACACCCACATGCTCTGTGCTTCCTGCATCCTACGCGACTTCCACAACTGTTACATTAAGTTTACTGAGGACTTCTGAACTGTGGGCCCCGATGAAACCATCATCCCACGTAGATTGATCCAACTCTGTTGGGACTCATGCTGAATGCAATCAGATAAACAAGCCTCCTCCTGTTCCTAAATTGCATAATCACCAGCTCTTTCGTGTTCTACTCAATGCCATGAGTGTCAAAAAAATTTGTTACATCTTCTCTGTCTAAATAAGGTTTCTCTCTCTCTCTCTCTCTCTCTCTCTCTCTCTTTTTTCTTTGAATAGCTTTATGTGTGTAGGTCCATAAATGGGGGGTGGGGGACTAAAAAGAACCATCCTTTTGGCTGGATAATTTACACTCTGTATCAAAATGTATTCTATTTTCTGGTGCATTTCTCAAGTTGGGGCAACTAAGAGATATGAATGCCTACTTCTTCTCAGGTGTATCTTTGTGTGTTCTTTCATGTGCCTGCCTGCATGCATGTGTGTGTTTGTGTGTGTGTGCGCCTCTCCCTCTACATACATCTTATCTTCCTCCTATCTATAAAGCAGACTAGGACAATCTCTTAGGATCTCCTACTTGTGTCTTACAGCCATCATGACTTTCATCAACATGACCTATAAAAATGATAACACAGGGTCACAACAGTTTAATCATAATTCTGATCTCATGTTATTTACACTACCTGAGGCATATCAACTTATGTGCTTCTCAAGCCGAGACCCATGATAAATTTCAGTAGCTTTAAAATACAAGTATTAGTTAATCATATGCAATTAAGTTAAATAATGTCCTCTTTTTGGAATAAGACAGGCCCCCCTCCTCTCCCCTCAAAACACACACACACACACACACACACACACAAACGTACACACACACATATCCTGTATACCTCCTTCAAACACATGCAAGCACATACACTCAAACACACACAAACACACACGCCAACACACAGTCAAACATTACGACCATGTGTAGAAATCAAGCACTATATCACCCTTCCTAACATATATCACTGCCTACACACGGTGTGTCATATACACACACACAATAAAATATATATGACCACACTGTACAGACTGTGTACAAATGTAACATTGATATCATCACCACACAAATAAATATTATCAGTATTGTGTTGTTTAGACCACAAACTAAATGACCCTCTCTCTGTCCTCTCTCTCTCTCTCCAACACACACACACACGCACACACACACACACACACACACACTATCAAACATTACGAATACTTCACCTCCATATAGATTAATATCAGTACTGTGTTCTTCAAACCTCATACAAGGAGACAAAACATCTTACCTGCTCAGTGGCTGTTAACTTAAGTGTGTGATGCCAACTGAGACAAGACGAGAGACTTAACATACGTATACAAGCCTGCAGCCACATGTATGCTAACACTGTCAGCTGATCTTAGACTGAAAAATATTGAATATTTGCAACCTTCTTTAATTAGATGTGTCTCAAGTACTGTAGGTTAATCTAAATTTTTACCATTGTAGTGGTAATTTTAATCTTGATTTTTAAAAATCTGAACATGTTTATTTGTGAACTATTCTACTTAGTATAAAATTGTAGTTATGTGACAAAATATTAACTTGTGGGTTACATTAAAAAAATTGGCTGTAAAATAATTAAAAGCCTTATCTTTACATTTCACATTATTATTTTGATTATATTTATCTATTTATTTAACAAATTAGTCACTGGTCTAGCTGAACACACACAAAGAGTGTCTTCCCTTGTTAAAATACAGTGACTTGATATGCCATTGAATTTAACCAACACAGGACTCTCTGTTTGCATAATAAATTATGATTTTAATATGACCGAATTTCCATAATGAAAAAGAAACATATTAGAAGGCTATTTTTTATGGGGAGAGGAGAGGACAAAGTTATTCCCTCTTTCTTTTATCAGACAAATATAAGAGTAGCTCTCTTTTAATATTTGCAGTTTGCATGTTCTGATGTGAATGAGAATTAAAATTAATAATTTACAAGAAAGAAAGAAAACATCACCCTGATTTTCATAGGTAAACAGAAAACAAGCTCTGTTATCAACTTGCCTTTGGCAGTCAGTGAGCCTCAGGGCAACAACCCCAACATACCCATTAACCCCACAGGTGTGTATTCCCATTTTCTTACCTGTTCTAAATCTCTTTGTTGCCACCTAAGTCTTAAAAGACTGCAATAAATATCCAGTTTACAGTCCGGCCCACTCAAGCCTGTAATCTGTGCAGCCCATCGCAAGTATTGTCAACTATGGCCGAGCTAAATGAACAAAGGAAAGGGGGGAGGGGAGAGGACCACAGATCCAATAATTCTAATTTTTTTTTCACCATGCCAGTTCAATAAATCAATCAAACAGACAATTTCTATTCATAAAATGAGTTACAGGCCAAACAGTAAAATGGGGCTTAATATAGTATGTGTTTTGTTCTTGTATGAATTTATAAACCGCTAAAGTCGAGACAAAGAAGAAGGAGAACCCCCAGGCGACCAACTTTTGATAACAATGTATGTCATATCAGTAAAAGTATACAATCATTTGATGTATCCAATAGACAAGCATAAATGGATTTAACTGCAAAGCTGGCTTAAATTGGTGTCATTGAGGGTCGAGGAGAATCCTATTACAAATTCAATAGAAAAACAAAATGTCGAGAAACATGCCTATTGTAACAATCAGGACAGTTGAGTAGAGAAAAATATTGATTTGAAGTCTCTTAAAAAGGAGAAAATCAGAGAAAGAAATTATCTTATTTTACCTGTTAAGTGACACCAATTTGGAAGAGAAATACAGAGACCACGACAACGATGTCAAAATTGTTGGCATTTAACAGTAATGATGATAAACACAGGCCTATGATTGGATGGGGGTGGGGTGGGGTGGGG
>NW_019775889.1:34119-137344 GCF_001039355.2 Lingula anatina
AGTGTCTTCCCTTGTTAAAATACAGTGACTTGATATGCCATTGAATTTAACCAACACAGGACTCTCTGTTTGCATAATAAATTATGATTTTAATATGACCGAATTTCCATAATGAAAAAGAAACATATTAGAAGGCTATTTTTTATGGGGAGAGGAGAGGACAAAGTTATTCCCTCTTTCTTTTATCAGACAAATATAAGAGTAGCTCTCTTTTAATATTTGCAGTTTGCATGTTCTGATGTGAATGAGAATTAAAATTAATAATTTACAAGAAAGAAAGAAAACATCACCCTGATTTTCATAGGTAAACAGAAAACAAGCTCTGTTATCAACTTGCCTTTGGCAGTCAGTGAGCCTCAGGGCAACAACCCCAACATACCCATTAACCCCACAGGTGTGTATTCCCATTTTCTTACCTGTTCTAAATCTCTTTGTTGCCACCTGAGTCTTAAAAGACTGCAATAAATATCCAGTTTACAGTCCGGCCCACTCAAGCCTGTAATCTGTGCAGCCCATCGCAAGTATTGTCAACTATGGCCGAGCTAAATGAACAAAGGAAAGGGGGGAGGGGAGAGGACCACAGATCCAATAATTCTAATTTTTTTTTCACCATGCCAGTTCAATAAATCAATCAAACAGACAATTTCTATTCATAAAATGAGTTACAGGCCAAACAGTAAAATGGGGCTTAATATAGTATGTGTTTTGTTCTTGTATGAATTTATAAACCGCTAAAGTCGAGACAAAGAAGAAGGAGAACCCCCAGGCGACCAACTTTTGATAACAATGTATGTCATATCAGTAAAAGTATACAATCATTTGATGTATCCAATAGACAAGCATAAATGGATTTAACTGCAAAGCTGGCTTAAATTGGTGTCATTGAGGGTCGAGGAGAATCCTATTACAAATTCAATAGAAAAACAAAATGTCGAGAAACATGCCTATTGTAACAATCAGGACAGTTGAGTAGAGAAAAATATTGATTTGAAGTCTCTTAAAAAGGAGAAAATCAGAGAAAGAAATTATCTTATTTTACCTGTTAAGTGACACCAATTTGGAAGAGAAATACAGAGACCACGACAACGATGTCAAAATTGTTGGCATTTAACAGTAATGATGATAAACACAGGCCTATGATTGGATGGGGGTGGGGTGGGGTGGGGGTTAAAAAAATCTACCCTTCTGACCATAAAAGGTTCCCTTGAAATCTAAATTTGATCTTGGTTCTTTATTTGCATTTATCCCAAGTTCTATCAACTTTGGGGATAAGAAAGTATACTTTTTCAGAAAAAGACACACCTCCACCTTAGAAATTGATGGCTACAGGCCTGATGTCAAGTTAGTTTAAAGTGATTTTCTACTACTGAAAAAATTCAGGGGGCACAATAGTTTGCTACATATTTAACATTTTAAAGCAATGTGAATCTTAATATATCCATTCAAGTCATTTTGAGTGCAATTCAGTAATTTATGGTTTAAGATTAAATCAACGTAATACGCGTGACTCACTCGAGGGTTAAATGTGAAGACAGACGCAGATGCAGTTCCACTGCGGTGATCTAAAAATGTTCCCTACAGACAAAAAACTAACACTGGTAATCTCCATGGATTCAGCAACACTCATATTTGTATAAATATTCAATTCCCAGCCTCATTTATCTGCAGCCATTACACTTCTAAATTATCTTTGCGCTTATTAAAAACACTCAAAAATCCATAAATATAACATTGCCGAAGCCCATCTTGGAAGTATTACAGCATTTCTGAATTATCAAAACTTTGCATCTATCCATAATCCATTTATCTAATAAAGCAATTCTTTACTATATTAGCTTGTGCTTTTTATATACAAATAATTCATTTATCTTCTCCCAGTTGGAGTTGACAATTAGGTTTTTGTACCCTTGTCTTATTAAAAAAAAACTTTTTTTCAACGTCAGTCATGGCAAACAAATCAACATTTTGTTTGCCAAAATGACATCATTCTCATGTCCCTAACCACCATCAGAACGCTACTATCAACTCTAGCAGTTTTATTTTTTGTCTTGATGATACTCCAGTTGGATATTAGAATATGCACTATGAATAGCTCAAGGCCATCCTACATTTTACTACTGTATAATTCTCATTAATAAAAAGATGAAGTATAATTTGCAATTTTATGACAGCTGCAAGCAATTTGTGGGACTCTATTTTTTAGGCCTCTGAGTTTAAATGAAACCAACTGAATTAAGTTCTGGTATATTACCATAAAAATACCAGATATTTAACTAGGTATCTTATGGCATATCTTGAAAAGATATATAAGAAAAAAACTTCTTAAACAGTAGGTCCATTGTTCAGTGGACAAAAAAATATGTTTATAAAATGTTTAAACTGATAATGTGACATTATATTACACTTCCTCATAAAATGGATCCTCGTTTTCTGTCACATGATCAGATACATATAATCTTTTCTGAAAATCAATGCTTGGCCCAATCTACTTTCGGTAAAGAAAATGAAAACAACTAACAGATAGTCTACAAATTTAGTTATCACTCTTGACGTGAAAAAATTTAAGTTAAAAGCACATGGGATTTAAATGAAAGCTAATTCAAAAACAAAATTCGTGCTTTATTTATAACTCCACATGAGCATTTCACCTTTCCCTTAATTATCTGTCATTTAAATGCCCTGAAATTCATGAGAGATACTGTGACCTCCCCCACCCAAACCTAACATTGTTCTCCATTCCCTGCTTTACACTCATCCCCTCTGTTACCTCCATCTCTCAGGGTACCTGAAGTGCCCTTGGAGACTACTTGACATGGATTAAGAAAGGAACTGCACCTCAGTATCACATACTCTACCATATATATTTCAAGTTGGAGCTGCACAAGACGGTGGTGCTCTGCCCCTCATCAGTCACTCACAGTACTCACATAACGTGATTTCTCCATGAATTTGAACAATATGAAATAACAAACAGCATACCAGTACAGACTTGTATCCACATACTGTTACTTTTAAATGTGCTGCTTATTGTTTAAAATATGAAGTGGGCAAGTGAGCGTGAACACATACACATACCTGCACACACACACAGATTCACACGTACACACATAAAAATACACAATACACATACCGACATACCTTTATGCTTGTCTTCCTTGTTTTCATCAACAATACATATGCAACCAGCTGTAGCTAGGTTACTAATAAAATTCATCTGCACTAGTTTGCCTTCCAGGTGTTTCGCACACATTAAAAACTTCTATAATCTAGATTGTCTCTTTTTGAGCTTATTTGAGAAGAGGGTCTTCCATCTCTTACCTTAAATGACAGCTATATCTCTCCCACTATGTGATTAATACATACTTACAATTTATTCTGTAATATTGGCCTCCCAGGGTCTAATCAACCCCTGCAAGGTTTCAGATCTCCTCAGAATCTACTTCAGAGTCAGAAAATCTCAGTACACAAAAACAGTAAACACTATACATAAAATAAATTTCCCATTAATTTCTCACCTTATGAATATCCTGCACGCCACTTCTAACAATCTCACCACTTATAGGGGCTACTTAGATATCAGCATCTTTTAAGGGTTTTCCAAGTTTTCCCTGTTACTAAAAGCCAATCCACTCCCAAGATATCATAATTGAGCCAGTCTGTGTAGCTTTTATCTTCACCAACTCAGAGCAATTCTTATCTCTGACATAACTTTGTGTAAAATCAATAGGCGACTTTGCTCCAAGGGCACAGTACAAAGCTCTTCCTTAAACACTCTCATGATGACAGCTGCTTTAATGGAACAGGTATACAAGGCGAGATTTGCAGCAGTCTTTTGTTTGATTGACAGAATCAATACCTAGGTATGATATAATTTGATGTGTTGTGGGTAACTACACAATTATGTATTTGTATTGGTTGTTTTTATGATGAATGGCGCCACTGATTGATGCAACTATGGATAATTTAGGCTTTTTGGAAATCATTTTGGCCAGTGGGAGACACAGACATTTTGATGACTAATAATGACTTCATATATTTACCA
Source organism: Lingula anatina (assembly GCF_001039355.2). Next base: position 38,162 of record NW_019775889.1, read on the forward strand.
ACTGATCAATTCATTAAAATTCTGCTGTTAGAAGAGGATCAATTTAGCCCTAAACCCTACAACTCAAATAAAGAATGAAAAAAATAAATGCAGCTNTTCCTAACCACCATCAGAACGCTACTATCAACTCTAGCAGTTTTATTTTTTGTCTTGATGATACTCCAGTTGGATATTAGAATATGCACTATGAATAGCTCAAGGCCATCCTACATTTTACTACTGTATAATTCTCATTAATAAAAAGATGAAGTATAATTTGCAATTTTATGACAGCTGCAAGCAATTTGTGGGACTCTATTTTTTAGGCCTCTGAGTTTAAATGAAACCAACTGAATTAAGTTCTGGTATATTACCATAAAAATACCAGATATTTAACTAAGTATCTTATGGCATATCTTGAAAAGATATATAAGAAAAAAACTTCTTAAACAGTAGGTCCATTGTTCAGTGGACAAAAAAATATGTTTATAAAATGTTTAAACTGATAATGTGACATTATATTACACTTCCTCATAAAATGGATCCTCGTTTTCTGTCACATGATCAGATACATATAATCTTTTCTGAAAATCAATGCTTGGCCCAATCTACTTTCGGTAAAGAAAATGAAAACAACTAACAGATAGTCTACAAATTTAGTTATCACTCTTGACGTGAAAAAATTTAAGTTAAAAGCACATGGGATTTAAATGAAAGCTAATTCAAAAACAAAATTCGTGCTTTATTAATGACTCCACATGGGCAATTCACCTTTCCCTTAATTATCTGTCATTTAAACACCCTGAAATTCATGAGAGATACTGTGACCTCCCCCACCCAAACCTAACATTGTTCTCCATTCCCTCATAACCTGCTTTACACTCATCCCCTCTGTTACCTCCATCTCTCAGGGTACCTGGAGTGCCCTTGGAGACTACTTGACATGGATTAAGAAAGGGACTGCACCTCAGTATCACATACTCTACCATATATATTTCAAGTTGGAGCTGCACAAGACGGTGGTGCTCTGCCCCTCATCAGTCACTCACAGTACTCACATAACGTGATTTCTCCATGAATTTGAACAATATGAAATAACAAACAGCATACCAGTACAGACTTGTATCCACATACTGTTACTTTTAAATGTGCTGCTTATTGTTTAAAATATGAAGTGGGCAAGTGAGCGTGAATACATACACATACCTGCGCACACACACAGATTCACACGTACACACATAAAAATACACAATACACATACCGACATACCTTTATGCTTGTTTTCAGCAACAGTACATATGCAACCAGCTGTAGCTAGGTTACTAATAAAATTCATCTGCACTGGTTTGCCTTCCAGGTGTTTCACACACATTAAAAACTTCTATAATCTAGATTGTCTCTTTTTGAGCTTATTAGAGAAGAGGGTCTTCCATCTCTTACATTTAATGACAGCTATATCTCTCCCACTATGTGATTAATACATACTTACAATTTATTCTGTAATATTGGCCTCCCAGGGTCTAATCAACCCCTGCAAGGTTTCAGATCTCCTCAGAATCTACTTCAGAGTCAGAAAATCTCAGTACACTAAAACAGTAAACACTATACATAAAATAAATTTCCCATTAATTTCTCACCTTATGAATATCCTGCACGCCACTTCTAACAATCTCACCACTTATAGGGGCTACTTAGATATCAGCATCTTTTAAGGGTTTTCCAAGTTTTCCCTGTTACTAAAAGCCAATCCACTCCCAAGATATCATAATTGAGCCAGTCTGTGTAGCTTTTATCTTCACCAACTCAGAGCAATTCTTATCTCTGACATAACTTTGTGTAAAATCAATAGGCGACTTTGCTCCAAGGGCACAGTACAAAGCTCTTCCTTAAACACTCTCATGATGACAGCTGCTTAAATGGAGCAGGTATACAAGGCAAGATTTGCAGCAGACTTTTGTTTGATTGACAGAATCAATACCTAGGTATGATATAATTTGATGTGTTGTGGGTAACTACACAATTATGTATTTGTATTGGTTGTTTTTTATGATGAATGGCGCCACTGATTGATGCAACTATGGATAATTTAGGCTTTTTGGAAATCATTTTGGCCAGTGGGAGACACAGACATTTTGATGACTAATAATGACTTCATATATTTACTAACTGATCAATTCTGCTGTTAGAAGAGGATCAATTTAGCCCTAAACCCTACAACTCAAATAAAGAATGAAAAAAATAAATGCAGCTTAAAGGGATAATAACTCTTCGTATGAGATCTATATTTCACAATAAAAACATTGTAAACAACTCATAGAAATATAATATATTCTGTTTTACTACAAAAAAGGCAGTTATAGGTGTTATTCTGATATCTGAGCTTGTCTTCAGACCACGTGACCTCCACTGATGACTATACTCTGTTATAATCTCTTAAGAGATTTTAACAAAAAACCAAACTTTTTAGAAAAAAAACAGGGACTAACTTTGCATGTAAAAATGGATTCATTAACCATTGGTAAGTATGGGAAAATTGTTGTTTACTCCAGGAAAATCCATTTTTTGGCCAAAACGAAGAGTTATTATCCCTTTAATAATAATAATTATATTCTATCACATATTGACAGAAATTTTTACCAAAAAACTTTTTAAAAAAGTCCAATCAATTTGTTGGGTTTGGTCTAAACTATTTTGTTGATTTGGTTAAAAAAATCATTAAGAAAAGCACAAGTTAAATCAATATTTTTAGCCTCTTTTTTTTTTTTTCTATTTTTTTTTTGGGGGGGGAGGGATAAATATTCAACATGCCTCCATGCACCAAGCAGCTGGCACTAGCCTGCTAAGGTAAACAAACAACAGGAAAAACCTTAGAAAATACCAGAAATATAAGATATACCTGTAAACCTATTTTTGGGAGAATAAACAAAGGGAAATTAGCCTAATATAAACAGAGGACTGGTCTAAAAGGAGTTCTATTTGGCAGCAGAAAGATTTGATCACCATTGTAGTATTCAAACAGATCAGTTCCTATGTTTGGGAGCAGCAAATAGTGACCCTGGGATCAAATCCCTAAGCTAACATTTTTGTCATACCATCTCACCTTAATAGAATTTAATGCTCTGGTACTAAAAAAATTCCCAAATATATATACAAGAATTTTACCAAAAAAAAAAAAAAAAAAAAAAAATACAATGTCCTCAGGATACATTGTGCTTTCATTCCATTACTTGCTGTGTTCTTTTAGTTAATCCAATCACTTAGAGTGCATTCCCAGAGATTTAGATCGATCCAGAGATTTAGATTTAGATCGACCTAACTCCCTGGGGGTTCACAAGAAATTGCAGTCAGCAGAGCGCGCACCATAGTTAATTACCCCCTTACATCTTTTAGTAGGCGGGACAGATGCTTAAGCCAGCTAAGCTGACAGTATTCTAGTGAGACTCTCCACAGGGATAGATCGATCTAAAATCTATGGGAATGGGGTCTTAGTTTAAATTTGTACACAACCATGCAGCTCTATTCGGGATCAGCCAAACTGGAATCAACTCCTAAAGCTAACATACTCACATGTACATACACTCACTAGTGGACTTAAAATTTGACTACCATTCCACCAGTCATCATTTTAAGACTGGTTTTGCAATAACTGGGATGGTGGAACCTGGAGTGCAGATACACACACTGTAACCAGCCTGAGTCCACTTTCACAGACAGCAACTGGAGGCTAAATATTCCGGCCAATTAAGAAAAGCAGCCATGCAATTACAAGTGCAATTTACTGGCTGGGTATTCCTCAGATGGGCCATTAAAATCTCTTCACAAACTGACCAAACCAATTAGTAAGTCTTTCATGATACCTCAAAGGTAATTAAACGAATGAGGTGTCCATATCTCTAGACAAAAGACTGACCAGATGGACAGCGAGATAGGGTGGACACAAAGGATGCTTTTTGTCACTTAACTGTTACTATATCAGTTATGTACAGGAGACAGAAAGATTCACATCAAGTGAGAGAAAAAGAGAAAAAAGTGTCATGACCAGAGAGAGAAAAAGAAAGAGACAAGTCACTATGAGAAAGAGAATGAGAGGGAGAGAGAATAAAGCTTTATTAAGTGAGAGAGAGAGGAAGAGAGAGAGAGAGAGAGAATAAAGCTTTATCATCAGAGAGAGAGAGAGAGAGAGAGAGAGAGAGAGAGAGATCAGCTTGCCTGAAATCATCCACCTCTTTCCCGGTTCCGCCTTATGATACAACCAAGCCAAGCTCACCTCATGACATCAGCCAGAAAGGCATTTCCTTTACTAATCACAAAAGCTCATATTTTATTACCTAATACCCGACTTGATTGATTGAACAACACAAGATTTTTAGCCAAATGTGCATAACTATACACAAATAAAGTAAACTGAAATTGCATATACCTATGAATTAGTGTCTAGTTTGCAATTTTTTCTCCACACATAAATTAAGAATTTCCAAATATGACATCAAAAATGAAAAAAAAAACTGACAAGACTTTTCTGCTACTAAGGATGTAATTGTACACAGCACTTTGACAAACGAGCTGTCACAAAAATTATTTCTTGAATTCAGAATATTTATAATAAAGCCTCTGACAGTTTGAGTAATACTGGTAGATCTTCATTTAAATGAAAAAAAAAAAAATGAATGATGTAGAGATTTCTTCATTCACAGCAAATTAACATCTGGCACTGAGCATTACCAAAAGTATATGACATGACTTTCATTTTTCATATCACATTACTCCCATAATAATTACCCCACAGGCAAAAAGTAATCATAAAACAACAAGATTTCTCTATACCAATCTCTGCCAAATTATAAAAGACTAGTCAAAATCAATACACACTTACCTAAAATCTTAGTCTGGTAATATCCATCCCTCCTTGCGATAAGATTTGAAATGCCAATATCACATGCTCACACAGCATGTCTCAACATGCATGGGAGATGACGGAAATTACTAAATCATATATATATAGACTTCTGAAACTTTTTGAGAGTCAAAGTGAGGAAATAGCATTATGGTAATTACTCCAAATTTTCAATCACTTTGTGATTGCTAATTTCTTTTTTTTTTTTTTTTACATTTGTCATTTTCTCAAATATGCACTTTCTAAGACAAAACTAACTAAATTGTGAAAGCTTATGTCAACATTCTAAATGTTTTATTAATAAATCTTTTTTTTTGGGGGGGGGGGGTGTGATAAATACATGTTCTTCAAAGTTACTGAGTAATTGCTGTACAGTATGGTTCCTGCTTCTTATATAAGTCAACTTACATAAGTCCAATAAAACTTTGTTCAAACTGACATAAATATCCGGTCCCTTAAAATTAAGGGTAATACACTGAAGTAAATAATGTAACATAGTAAGTGGCAAAACAGACACAGCCATGTCATTTTCAGGACTCGAAAGCTCTGTGGTAAAAGACTAATGCGGCATGGGCCTTGTCAATTCTGCTGCTAGGGTTTAATAACATACGAAATAGACATGGTGCATGTCGTTTACACATGGTAAGGGGCGTCTACTAGATGCACACGTAGGCTCCTATGGCCCATGATACTACTTAAATCCAGGAGGAGGCGTGTTAATCTTATTTGGACTTAGCCCTTACTTTCAAAATCAGTGCCTTACCTTTTACTTGATTGACATTATTGCACATCCAATTCCATATGCCCTCTCTACCTGCTCATCCAAACCACTGCCCACACATTACCCACAACTATACTCTCCAAATGACTACTATCTTATGTCCATCTTTTTCTTGACGACACTGACCAAACTTACTATATCCATAAATAATAGCCCTTATTCCCTACCGGAGAGAAAATTACAGTAGTCAAGGAACTCACCAGGAGGAGATGAGGGAAGAAGATAGCCATCTTAAAACAACATGGTACACAGTGTTAATGTCTGATAAGCATCTGTGTATAATAATTGCTATTTGTATATGCCTAAGGATGGGTGAGGGCGGGGGCGGGGGGGAGACCTCACATACAGGTAAATGTAGCTGTGGTATTTAGAGCACAGAGAAGAATGGTGTTTGAGAAGGGTAGTAGAGATTTTTATCTTAGAACAACACGTAAGTGTCATAACTCATAAATCATGATTTGTTCATATAAACATACTTGAAGAAACCTTGAAACATGTCTCCCCACCTGAGTTGATATTACTGCACAATGGAAGATTTCAAGGAGAGAGAAGACGAGAAGAGCAGAAAAGAGAGTTTGATGAGAGTCAAATGAAAAAGAAAGAATAAAGAATTAAAGAAAGTATTTGGAGGCATTGAACTTATCTAAAAAAAAAAAAAATGACTATGCTCGGTCACTTATACTTACAAACAACTGTGCTACCTGACTGCAATGATAAATTTGTATCACAGTAGTAAATATCTCCACAACTTTCATTCAGTAGTTTTTAAAAGACATTAAATCACCATTTACAACACACTGATTATAAACAACAAATATAAGATCCTATCTTCCCATGCCATTGGTGCCATTACAGTGACATTTTGCATGCAGTTCACCTATCATTCTGAAGAGACATTGCAAACAACCATTAAAACACTCTTTTTTTACAGCTTATCTGCAACAAACATCTTAATTGTACATTTTTCAGTGTACCTAGGTTTTTAGTTCTTTAGGTTCTTATGCCTTGGCAAAGTGAGCCTAAAATGTCTCTTAACCACTTACAAAATAGTCAGGGAAAGAGTATTATTTAACCCCGTAACTGATTCAATGATTTTCACAGAGTTAAATTTAACCCTTTGGGCATCAGATTTTTCTTGATCTTCACTTACAGGAATCATCGCTTCTCATAAGATAAGGTAAAGTTGGTTGACTTTGAAAAGTTAGTCAACTTTATTTTGTGAAGTTTATTTTTTTAAGTAACTAAAAATAACTCAAAAAAGGCACAATTTTGCAGTAAGTGGAATGTTTGAAAAGTTCAAGTAATGGCAGTATAAACCAGAAGGCCAACCCAAATTCAGTAAAAATGGTCCTTTAGATCTGACATGCTAAGTATATTTTGTGGTCAAGATGACTGGGTGGGTTGGTGCAAGATGGGAGTTATTACATGTGCTTAACCAGGAAAAGATACTTAATCAAAATATCCTGGACCATGGACTTTTGAAGTCTGTATAAAGTTATACATGCCTTTTTTGATGAACATCCATTATTGTTTGCTGATGACTTACATATCTCACATATCAAATTTTGTCATTCAAACCAACCCTATCATCTTCCTTTTTTTTGTAATAAGTATGACACTATTTTTCTTATCAATCAATTTATGATGAATTGGACAAAAATGTACTACATCTGTTGTCACAGATTACAACAACAAGCATGGGCAAAGTGTATTGTATTTATGAATGATTCTAACCAGAGCACACGCAATTGTATCTTAAACATCAGAAATATCTGCATTTACATAAAAAAAAACTACAAACGATTCACACAACCGTGACACATGGGCAAAACTTTTTCCTCTTTTTCTTTTTTGTGTTTAATCACCTTTTTCCATTTACAAAACTTGTCAACATTCACAAAAAAATGTCAAATGAAAATAGAGAGAGGGCCAACCCTCAAATTTGACAGTTCTGACAGCATAAATCATACCACACACCAACCTTGCCAGTAATTTGACAGGTTAAGATGTGTCCCATTGTGCTGAGAGACCACACTTTCACCACAAGGCAGACACATACAGGGTGCCCCCCCCCCCCAAAAAAAAAAAACTTGACATTTTACTGACTATAAAAAATATGTTTTGTTAATGTGAACATTTTAATTTTTTTTTCTTTGCCGTGTTATTTTGTAATTATTCTGCTTCAATAAATATTTCAATCAAATAATAGCCCTTAATAGCCCAAAGTATATTAGTAATGGGAAATCAAAGAGTGAGTCCAATTTTTTGGGGACACCCAGTGTTTTGTCAGGTCTGGCTATATTAATAACAGGCAATGACAGCTTAGGTAAAAAAAAAAAAAAAAAAAAAAAACACTGGCATCCCATTAAATCCTAATAACAGGTATTATGTACCCATGCTAAAGGTATGTACACATATTTCTACTTTGGCTATCTGACAAGAGATGGAGAAGAGACAGCTCCTTGCCCCTTTCTCCCTCCTCACCCTCGCTACGTTCATGCGTGTGTGTGTGTGTGTGTGTGTGTGTGTGTGTGTGTGTGTGTGTGTGCGTGTGTATGTCTACGTGAAGGGAACAGAAAGGAAGAGATTTGAGGGACTTTTAACGGGAACAATAACCCTTACAGATAATCACAGACAAATAATATCACATCTCCTTCAACTTGTAGCTACCTAGTTCTTAAAGTATTACATATATCTAGCTTAACAAAACTGATGGTTTACATCTGTAAAATAGCAAATCAACATTTTAACATGTTAAGGAAATTTGCCCCCCCCCCCCCCCACCTTCCTCATACCCAGATTTACCAGTGTTTTCCATAAGTCAGAGTTTGTAGGCCTGTACCCCCTTGCACAGAACTTTTCCAACAGAGAGAGTGGATCTGTTTTTTTTTTTCTGATCTGTAAAGCTTTCTTTGATGTAATGTATGGAAGTAAGGGCACAAGAGAAATACACCTTGCATATCCAACTTCAAAGGCAGAGCAGATGGCTGAAAGGTTAAGCACTCTACGAATTACACTCAGAATGTGATTCAGCATCTATTCACAAAACAAAACAAGTTTCAGGTGCATTGGTGTAACTTTGCTCTTTAGCGTATCGGTATATAATATAGTGTGGGCTGCTGCTACCTGTGCAAGTCCTGGGTTTCAAAGGCAACTGGACACTCACCTCTCTGCTACCAGACTCAGGCCTACCCAACCACTTACTATGAAGAGTGTACTGACACACACCTTAAAAAAGGGTAGTGTGGTCCGATCTACCAGTGAATTCAGGATCTTTCAGTGCCGAGTCTGGTAGTCTGGTAGTTGGGTAGGCCTGAGGCTGAGCACCTTCTTCCTTCCAAAAAGTTCAGAAAACAGGCTTAAAATAAAAGTACATGCAAGCACTTACCTCCATTCAGTAAAGCAAGAAGAGTGCTAGAATATCCTTATACTATTTATAAATATTTGTGACTCATACTGCTCTGAAACATTTCACCGCAGCAAAAACAGAAGCAAATTTTAACCAGCCAATACCTTGCTTCCTATACCAGCAACCACACTGCTGCACCAGGCAAAACCAAATACACGCCTGTTTATTACTTCTTGCCTACCAGACTATAAATATACAGACTTTTTTCCTCCTAGAAAGCAGGTCTTTTGAGTGCTTGAACTTTCTCCAGTAGAAACTGATATATTTAATAGAGATATGATTGTTTAATGTTACATCTGTCAGTCACAGCCACTGTATATTCAAGAGTGGAACGAGTGCAACAATTCTGAGTAAACAGCCGAGATCTCTATGGAACCATTTCCAGACCCCATTGCACTAACTGTGGATCAATCTATCTCCAAGGGGATTCGAGCTAAATTGCAATCAACTAAAGCAGCTTCGATGTCTGTCTTGCCTACTGAAGCTGCTAGGGGATTATTAATTATCGTTTAGCAGCTTCAGTAGGCGTGCCAGACATCTAAGCCGCTTAAGCTGAAAGCAATCTAGCGAGAAACCCCCATAGAGCTGGATCGATCCTCTTAGATCGATCTAGGTACGGGAACCCAGTCTATATCTACTTATCCACAGATTAAAAAATATCAGATACATATTTTTTCTTCAAACTGTAGTTTTTCTCAGATAATAATTTAGTTATAAGAATAAAGTAATTGTTATTCAATCAATGGCTAATACTGAAATTTGTTTTCCTCCCATAGAATCATCATCAGGGAATGGGACCAATAATCCAGGTTGTTTTGCTTTTTATTGTTGTTTATTTATTTGTTGTTTTTCTATTTTAGGTACACCTGGAGTTGGGTATCATTCAAAATGATGATGATGATGATGATGAAGTTCTCTGTACTGAATAGATCATGACAATAACATAAGATGTTACTTATTAGTACCAATGAATAAAAATACGACAAGATGTTTTGAAATTTTCAAGATTTAGTTTCAGGAAGTACTGAGCAAGCTGCCATCATGTTTACCTAATAACCAAGTAAGATTTCCTGTAAATTATTGGGCATTTCACCTCAATTCCAGTCCATCTTTTACCTCAGTTTGCATGACTCAGACATGCATCTTCTTTTAAATCTAGAATCAGTGCTGTGTTCATCTGAAATGTTCTGACTACACCCTTCCTGAGATTCACGGAGTGCAATTTGCTAGTCATGTTTCAGGGTAAAATATTACAAAAAGTTTTCTTTTTGCCAAAAAGAAAAAAATGTGGTTCTAGAACCTGGAATGAATGCAGTACCCCAGAGCTTTAAATTATCTCTCCCTCTTTAACCAACTCCTTTTACTTTTCCATCTCTCTCTCTCTCTCTCTCTCTCTCTCTTTCTCTCTCCATCCACCATCTCATTCAACATATGCCATTAACAAATTCTTTCACCAAGTTACTAAATTAATTGATGTATTTGCATTATCCAGACCTCAGACCTGGACCAAATTGACATTAATTCTTTCATCCTTACCCATTTTCACTTTCACAAAAAATCACAGATAGCAACGCCAGGGTAAAAATGGCCAATTACTCCTCTTTATGAGAATTGAAGGTGATGAATTACAGCAATTAGCACCACATCAAAATCTGCAGCTCTCTGTTAGGACCTCCTAATAGACCTGTTGATATTATTTTAACTCGGTACAGGATAAGAATAGAGAACAGAGAATTCCAGAAGTCTATGTCCTGTTTTACAGTTTGGTGTTTTTAATTTTAACTGAGGCTAGATTATTTTCCAATTAAATAAGCAGTTTGTAAATCTATGTCTCTCTCTCTCTGTGTGTGTGTGTGTGTGTGTGTGTGTGTATGAGAGTGAGTGAGTGTGTATGTGTGTTTGTGCTGACAACGTACAGGCCATCCTGCAATTTGAATGGTTACAGCAGCTGTCACAGGGACATCTCATATATTACTACTTTGTCCTTCTGTTGAAAAAAATGTACAAGCAATACATGGTAGAATCTTAAAACTCTGTGACCCTTTAGAAAGAAAAAAATCAATTGAAATTTGTTTCACACACAAAAAGACAAAATAATAATAATAATAATAATAATAATAATAATAATAATAATACCAAAAACAATAGCATTCCCCTATGGGGAATCCTAATTATTATTTTGCTGGCCTTAAGTTACATAAATTGTCTTTTTAGCAAACACTTCAGGTCAGGTACTGGTGTATAGCCTGCACATTTTTTCACAGCACAGGTTTATCAGTGATGTGTTTGGTCTCGACTCAAAAATGGAATTAATTTTCACTTAAACATGATCTGCAATCTGGCTGATGCATACTCAATCAACAATACAACAAAAACCAGCCAAAGTAAAAAAAAAAAAAGAAAAGAAAAAAAAAAACATTACAAATGTTATCGTCTTGTTGTGACCTCTATCGTGTGCTTTTGTTGTCAATCTTATGCTGGTACTGGGAAATTTTTGTGAAATACCTAATTTTTTTGTTTCTTTTTTTTTTGCATAATAAAAAAGCTCAACCATGTGGAACTCATACCAGGCTTCCTTGCATATAGTGTTTCTTTACTCCCCGTGGGGTGCGTGCATCGCGTGCAGTTATCCATGTGAGAAAGGGCAGGTTGTTTTTCACCTGTGAAATCCCACCTCCCTGAGAGCCAAAATGAATGCACTTATGTGTATCTTTTCCTTATGATCATGTGCATGGAAAATGTTGTTATAAAAAGCAATAATGGCAATTAATGAGATACAGAAAAAATGTAGGAAGAAGAGAAAGATATTCTGACAAAATAAAGGAGGTACACATGGTAATTGTTTGCACTTTTTTATATTCAAAAGCAACATATTGATGTTGATTAAAAAGAAGTTCAACAAATATATATATATATACTGGGTATCATTACTGGGATGAAAACATAGCAGTTTGTGAAACCATATTACATTATTACTCAGATGCCTTACAAAAAAAAAAAAAAAAAAAAAGAAAAGAAAACAGCTCATCTAAAACTGGAAAAACAAGAAGAAAAAAAAACATGCACAACAAGAATGAATGCACAAAGCACAGAACCAGCACCATAGCAGCTTTTACATGAAAAGAAAATTACAAATTACACACACAAAAAAAATGAAAATTTGGATCACTTTTCTGTCTAGATACTTATAACTAGACTAGTACAACCCCAGATGCGTCTGCTGATATCTGATAATTGAATAACTGCTCCATTACCATCAAACCATAGCGATCCCAAGTGGTTCCCTCTAAGTGTGCAGACGTAATCAATTGAAAATAATTTGCAACTTTGTTTTTTCCTTCACTGATGATGGTAAATGACTCATCCTCTGTTCTGTAAACTCATATTTGGCAACAGTTTTTGGAAGAGAAGGGACAGACAGAAGAAAGGACGAGGTAAGGGATGGGAGGAAGGGAGGGGGGCCAGGAGGGGGGGAAGGGGGGAAAGTATGAGGAAGGGGGGAAGGGGGACCTTCTCATATATCATGATAAGTCACTATTTTTCATAGAAACTATTTTTCTTCATTGGAAATGCACTTTCATTTAAAGCATACTAATACAAACTGGGGAAAATATGGTAACTACTTAAGATTCTCATACACCTCACTTATCCTAATATCTTATTTCTTCAAAGAGGTAAGATTTTAAGTTAACTGTAAAAGTATACTTTTTGACACGAAGTCTACAAAATTGTCAAAATATTCAAATTAATATATTTTATTATTACTAATAATTCAAAACACTGTACTGTGGACATTTATTTCTACGTTCCAATTTAATCAGCATTTACCATAATGACCCTCAAATCCTCAATCCATTCCCACAACACTTTTACCAGATGTGGGCATGAAAAAGCCTGCTTTTAGCTAAATAAAAACCAGAGCCCATTCAATATTTGTCTCTGTGGTTAGCTGTTCAAAGAGTGTTTATGGCAACGGTGACAATTTTTCAATTATTGTGTCGGATCCTAATGGTACCAGTAGACCATATTTAAAATATGGCAATTATTCGTAAATTCTGAACACCATAAATATTCTAATAATATATGTCTTTTCTCTATTTACCATGCATTAGTTTACTCTTAAATATTAGTTTTAGTCTTGACCACAAATGTCTTCAATGTTAAATGTTTTTAAGATATTAATAACAAATGCCTTTTTACAGATTTTTTTTTGAAAAAACATTACTTACTATTGTTCAAACTGACTGAACAATTATTGTACCCTAAATGTGAGCTGAAGCTTGCACTATTACCAGCTATTTTATTCCAAACAGGAGATATTCACATATTTAGCACGGTGGCATGTTTTTAACAGTCTGCTAACCCTTTACCTTTCCCACACTTTTAAGCCAATTACTAATCTGCCAGGTATACATAATACATAAAGGTATTGTGAAAAACTCTCTTTTCCTCTATCTGAACTGATTTTGAAGGCAGAAGTAGATGAAACATTCAGCATATTCATTATTGTTTCACATCACAGAGTGCACAGTACACTAGGTTCCTGAATTCTGTCCCTATTCTGAAGCAGGCATGTTTGTGCGCATGCTTGTACCAGTGTGTGTGTGTGTGTGTGTGTGTGTGTGTGTGTGTATAAGTGCATACATACCAGGAGGCATATGTGTAAACTTGCATGCTAGCTGGCATAAGCGAAAAGTGCAAAGTGATACTTTTCATATTTAATGTAAGAAATGTAACAAAAAAAAAGCTCATAGAATCTAGTCGAAAATTAGAAAGACTTGTAAATATGAAAGTTGCAAGTCACATTCATCTATACACATGCTACTGAATTTTTTCTGCACAACACCATATACCTTCATATAAAAATGCTGCAAGTCACATTTAACCACATCCAGCTCAGGTCTGACTGCAAACTTAGGTTGAGTGTTTACACAAAATGAAACCATTTGAATCACATACCTCACTACACCTGAAACAGTTTCCCTTTAAACTGCAGTAACTTCCTACAGCCACTTGAGCACAGACATCACCCCGAGACCTTCCTGATTCCATTCACCTGACGAACCTCAGCAACAATGAGGTGTTGTACGCTTAGCTATGTTGTGAGTGATGACGATGCACAGCCTACAACCTGGCTAGCTGATACATATATACACTGTATATACCTCCTTTGCTGATTCTGACTGGTTCAATTCAAATTAGATCTCCCTCACAGGTGTATAATAAAAATTATACAAAAAGTTGAATTTAAAAGACATAATGATAACCACACATACCTTCTCCTTTGCGGATCCTCAAAAAAACTGGCACCAAAAAAGTTCTCCTGAAGTCAGCTGCAACTTCCGTGAGGTAAAAAAAATCCACAGCCCCAGCACGCCTCCTCTCCCTATCTTACATGCAGCTGATAAAAAAGTCAGTCCCTTGACCTTTCAAATGCACACCCCACGACCTTCTGACATACAACCCATCCAGAGTGCAGCTACTCCAGTAGTCACTTCACAGGCCCCCTATAGAGGGCGCCAGCTGCTGTGTACATAGTGTCTTGTCCCAGGCATCACACACATACTGTGACAAATGATTTGGCTCAGGTGACATTAAGAAAAGCATTAACCCGTCTACATGTTTAAGGTCAATTTTTACACTGTTTATGTTGTCTGTCCCCGATGTTTGGAGGGTTCTATTATGAATTTCAATGCAGCTCATGAGTATGTTACATTTTATCTCCACACATGCCAAGGATTATGTGCCTGATATGATTAACAACTGAATAGGAGGCCAGACTGGATGGATAGATGGGTTGAAAGACACATGGGTGAACGAATAAGGGACCCTGAGTTTCAGAGTTTACTGGAAATCCACCTATTGCATACAGCACAAGTAACTTGCGGCAGAGGCACAGTCTTTGAGGGCTATGGTTAACAGTAAAACTCCTAAATTCAGAGCAGAGCAGAGAAAGAGAAAGACACACATACAGGCAGACAGACACACAGACGGCTAGACAGGCAGACAGACACACAACAGACAGACACTAGGAATGTAGTTAGGACAAGAAAGTGACCAATGCATAATTTAGATAATCAAAACCATATACTTAAACAAAAAAATAAACAAACATTTGCACACTTTTTTTTTTACAAATTATCAATTTTCCCTGTCCAAAATATGCACTGTCATATCCCATCTCTCATTCTGACAAAAAAGAATCACATCAACTATTCTTATAAATATTCTTCTCAGAAGAAAGTCTTACTGAAAATAACATAGACCGTGATAGTAATATTGCATGTCTTTTTTATCTTGATAATGAAGCACCATCACACCATTTTATACATTCAAATATTAATAAGGATCCCATTGAAAAAATCACCTCTTGCATGAACTACAGAATTTTGGGGAGAAACAGAGGAGACCTTACATGCTATAACATGACAGAATATCATAATTCACTATAATGTTTGTAAGGGCCTGAATGTGTTAGTTGTGCAAAGGGCTTCAACACAGCCAATGCAATAGGCACTACTTCTGACACTGTCAGGTCATACAAATAATAAAATTCACATTGTAAGATTTCACCAAAGTTGCTACCTTTTCAATATCTAACTGATAAAAATTGAGTTTCCCATTATCTATTTTTTAAAAGGTTCCATTTTCCACACATTTTGAATACATTATTGTATAATTATTTGCAAAACTTATTTAAAAATTATCAACATAATTTATATACGCCTACACAAGTAAGGACTGTTTAAATGTCATATATCACGTTATCGCAAAACAACCAATAAAACTGCAGGCAATAAAAAATAAAATAGTGCAATATTACGTCACGCCTGTTTGGAACCAGACGGAGTGCCCCAGTTATTTACGACCAACGCATACACTTGTAAAATTACACTTAACAAAAACCATTTTAAGATTACATGAGCTATTTGTAGGTCTATGAACAGGAATTTTTAGAAACCAAAATGTCACGGGATATAACAAATCTAATTGGATTACGTGAAAGAAGGTATATATAACAATTGCACGTAGACACTAAGTATCAGCTTACTAAGGACAATTTAAAAATAAAATGTCAGTGCTATCAATCAAAGCACAGAATATCATATCATTGTCATGATAAAAATTTGATGATGTCAACATGTATAAGAAATTCACTTTAAAGAAAAAAGTTAACCTTCAAAATTCTAATATTTTCAAGCAGTTTTTGAAAACCAAAAACCACATTTTTAATGAAGAGGGTGAATGGCGAAGGGGGTGTATTCTGCATTTGATCAAGCAGAGATGTTTTTAAGTTTATGCTGGTTATTCAATTCCTGTCACTTAATTTATCCAAAATCAATTGATCAAACCAACTTGCACCTACCTGCTAATCCGATTGCCTCACAGTTGGCACTGCAGTCTGGAGCCGTTTCCATGGTTACCCCAACATTTGTAGTTTCCATAGCAACAAGGCCTCTTGTTCTTTATCCACCTGTACCAAATGATTATCTTGTGTTGATCTTCAGTTCAATCTGTTAGTCTAATCCTCATTATTCTATTTTGTTTTTCAAAAAATTGTCATTCCTTCTTCATACACGTACCTGATTTAAGTACAAAAGAGAGTTAAACAGTAATAGCCTTTTACTGACTAAATCAACTAAATCAAAACATCTGATAAATCTATTACTTACTAAAAAGCATCTTCTCAACTTTTCACCCTTAATAATGTTAAAAAAGGATTACGGTATTCTTTGTTCACTTTTGTTGTTACTTGCCTGACTTTTAGATCCGACACATGCCAGCTTTTTTCACTTTTAGTTATTAATTCCCATTCGCCTGATGATAAGTGTGAACATGTGGGGATGGAGAGTTGAAAATGAAAAATAGAAACAGGCAGACAGGCATCAGATCTCCTCCTCAGGGTAGTTGTTCCTGAAAGATATAGTGTATTTAAAGTTGTTAAATATCACACGGTTTAATATGCTCTACCACATGCTCAACTGCTTGAATTCTCCAGTTCCCATCATAAAATTATGTCATCAACATCATATATATGTGAGAGAATTGAAGGCTATGGGCTATAGCCAGAAGCTCCCTGAAAAAACTCTCCAATTCAGGAACATTAACTTCAAATAATTATTTAGTTTAAAAAGACCAAGGATATCCATTCAATCAATCATTATTTGATGAATCTATCACTTATTTGATAAAGTGTTAGTAATACCTGCCTAAACAAAATTGTAATGTTTCTTCTTCTTCTCTCTCTTGCCTGCATGTTTGCTTTATTGGCATTTAATCCTTAGACTTAATATCTTAAAAATCGTAATACTTAAACCACACAAATACTAAAACTCAAGTGGCTTGTAATTACAGTGACTGACACATGGCACCTGTGGTCTGATTTGTTTCATTAGATTTACATAGTCTTCAGTTTTATTTTTGGACTGGATTTATATGGACAAAAGTTAGTATTTTAAGAAGAAAGCAAAAAAAGAATTTTTTTTTAAATTTATTTTTTAATCTGTGAGGCCTTTAGATTTAGTCTTCATTTTTTTTTTGACTGCATAATACAGACAAAATTCAGTATTTCAAGAAGAAAGCAAAAAAAAAAAAAAGAAACTGTTTTTTTTTTTTTAAATTAATTTTTTAATCTGTGAGGCACAACATTTCTACCCTTCATGAAACGTTCTTGCTTACATAACTGACTGCAAGGCTGTATTCACAACCAGTTGATCAGCAGATTAAGGCCCCATTCAGAATATGGGACTAACTAGTCCAGGGGTTAAATGTGGCGACCCACTACAAAGCTTGCCATCAAATCCACTGATGGACACTTAAACAGATATCCCATGGGGATCGAAGTATTCAAGTGGGTCGGCCATATTTGACCCTCGGACTAGTTACTCCCCTATTCTGAATGGGGCCTAACAGAAACATAGATTAAATATGGCTGACCTACTTGAAAGCTTGCCACAGAATCCCCATAGAATAGATTCCCTACAGGGAATATACATGGCAAACTTTCAGCTGGGTCGACCATATTAAATCCACGGATCTGTTAGCCTGGGGATCAACTTTGGTTGTGAATGCGGCCCTAGATGTCACCTGTTAGAAATTATTTCAGTGCCCCTGGTGCCTGAATATAGGGCAAAGTCAAGGATACTTTTGTCACCTGCCTCGATCACCAAACAAACATGTCAATAGTCAATCAACTGCATAAGTAGCACTCTATAAGCTGTCTGTTATCTGCCACAACATAGCTGCCAATATTTGGTGTTAAGTAGGTTTATTTCTATTAATTAAGTTTAATCAATTTTAAAGCAAATATCATTATTCACAATTAGTTAGTATTATCTATCTTTAAGTATTACCAATCATTAAATATTACTATCTTATAGTATTATTAATTTTTTTCAAGTAATGGTTTATTAATTATCTATTAGGTACTGCCACAGCGTTGCTACCAACATTTGGCATTTAGTAAAGCTCTGCTTATCAATTTAATTAAAATTTAATCAGCAGAGCTCTTTTACTTTTCAACATTTAGAAACATGTGACACGTTTCAACCATTCTAAGAATCTTTGAATCTACATCAGTGTCAATGACTTCTCATGTTATAAGACAGAAAAACCAACTGATTTTTAGTTTCAAGCTCTCATGCTCCCCACCACTGGCCAAAAAAACTGTTCACCAATCATCGTATGTTTAATCATGTGTGAGATTTAAGAAAGTTTCTTGCTGCCAGTTTGAATTATGTTTTTTTTTATTTTTTGTTGTTGTTTTTTTTTAACCAGTATTTAGGGTTTTGAAACATGCACCATCCCTTTAAAAACATTTTATGTCATACAAATTTGTGTACCAGACCGTGTACAATCATAGACCGAGGTACCTTTTCACACACCCATACATACAATGAAAATATAATAATTCCAAAATTACAAATAGTAGATTTACATCTAAGAAATTGCTTGCAAATGAGATAAAGCATATATTACCCTGTGCAGATTTACCTAAAATATGGACCAGTCTCCCAGGGATTTGTAAATACAGAACGAGGACCTGATACAGACCTAATAAAAATTAGCATGCTTCCATGAAGATGTAAACCTGTGAAATATTATATACAGGTAGAGGTGCAGGCCCGTAGCCAGGGGGTTCGGGGGGTTCGAAAGAACCGCCCCTTTTGGTGTGAAAAGGTCCACTCTGGGTAAAATTTGATCTAGGTTCATGAAGTTTTTATGGAAAAAGGTCCACTTCCAGAAAATGAACCCTCCTTTTTAAATTGCTGGCCACGGGCCTGAGGTGACACAATCCCATGTAGTGACATTATATCATGGTCCCATCAACCCATGTAAATATACAATATATAAAATAAGGGCACTGCCTCTCTTGAGCTTATAACTATTCAAACAGCAGACAAATAAAAAATAACACTTTTGTTCTCCATGGTGGTAAGTTGCGTATGTACCATTAACTTAATTATGATATGCTATCAAGTATGCTAGCACCAAGAGCTCCCTTAAACATAATAATTCAAAGCAGCATACAGTGAAAGTCATTTTTTTTTTAAAAAATCACCTTACCTTAAAGGAGCATGCTGTCTGTCACTCTTTTCAGTTTCAACTTACTTAATGTTTGTCAAGTGCACTAAATTAATATGGGACATATAATCGGGGCTCAGTCAGTGGGGGGGTATGCTTGAATGTGTGTCAGCTATAGATAACATTCACTTAGGAGGTTCTCTTTTCAGATGCTTCACAATGCAAATTTTTAATCATCGGTAAATGGCAACACCATGGGAGCTAATATGACGTGTAACGTGAAAATAAGCCTCTCTCTCTCTCTCTCTCTCTCTCTCTCTCTCTCACCACATTGCACCCTCTGTAGACACCCTCATACAACCGACACCTATAACTGTGTCAATCCAAGATAAAACATGTCACCGCTTTGATGTACTACACACAAAAAAATGCTTTTATAGTCAGTGTCCTACTTTCAGAGCCCTTCCAAAGTTGACACTGAATTTTGCAAATAACAGATAACAAGTGGCGAATTAATTTCCACAGATTTATCCACTATATACACATATAGTTTTGTTCCTTTTGTCGCTGGAACACCTGCCCGCGATAACATACCTGTATACTATCAGAGTAAGACAGGTCTCTCCTGAATAATAGCCATCAGAAAGGTGGCCGACACAGGCCTTTCTAATCTGAGTACAATGTAGACTTTGCCTTTCTTCTTCAAGGAGAAAGTCAACATAATCCAACCAAAGGAGGACCTCACTTGTGTGGGGCTATCAGTCTGTCATCTTTCAGCGATCTTTGTGCAAACATGTGCATGATAAGGTATAATATGATGGCTGAATGGCCAGGTTGTTATCTCTTGTAATGGATCTGTTCCTTTTCACACTCTAGAATGAGTGGGGAGGCCATTGGATGGGGGGGGGGGGGGGAGGAGGTGGGGGGAGCAGGAGAGAAGAATATTAGTATGTTACATTAATGAAGAATAATGCATTAGTTTAGTGAGAGGCTTTCAAATGTAAAAAAAATTGCATGACCTTAATTTACATGGTTTAAATACTGTACAAGTACATATATTAGTATGTACATATGACTTTACAGGACCATGTTAAATTTTTGCCTATCTCCCCACTCACTTCTCTCGCTCTCTCTCTCTCTCTTTCTTTACTTCTGTTGTATCATTCCTTTATCCTCCCTGTCAAATACTCTCCTAATTCATTCAAATGGCAGTTAATCATACATGTTTCCCCCCAAATTGTTTTCATAATGAAGAGATCAAATGGATTAGAGGCTGCCACCTATCAGCTAGGTAAGTTTAAATTCATACAAGTAGACAGCAGAACAGCCCTACTCAAGTCACGTAATACCCGATTTCAACTACTCAATTCACGATCTATTAGTCTGCAAGAGCAAACATTTATGACTCTTGATAATGACTTTAGTTTAATGACTAAGCAGGAAATACCAACCATTTTTTTCCCTTTTTTTTCAATTTATCCATTCTCAACTTTACTTATCAGAAGAATGATATACATTTTTCTTTACATTACAAATTAAATTATTTGCGATCTAAAAGAACAATGTGAAGTTTGTGAAACCTTTGTTTTTATACCACATGTACATAGAAAAGATATTTCAGCCTGCAATCAGCATTTTCAAAGGGGGGGGGGGGGTCATTTTGAAATAGTGGTCCACGTGAGCTGAGAAATGAAAAATGCCATATAACCTAACATTAAAATTTAAACCTTTCCCAACCCTCCACCTAACCCCTCCCCCCCAAAGAACATGTAATATGTTTAAGCTCTTCAAAGTCACCCAAAGCGTAAGGCACATCTTCAGTATTTCATATGAATCAAATCAAGTAGTAATAATCTGATAAAACAATTTAAAATATGAATTTCTTTTGGGGGTCTATTAATCAACGCCACATTCCATTACTTTCAATTCTGAATATCATAAAGAAGAAACTACTAGTATATAATTTCCTTCAAGAAAATTAGGCATACATGTGCGCTAAATCCCTTGGTCTCGCCATTATTATCAATAAATTCCTAATCCGAGGTTGAAACTGTCACTTGTTCCGTTGATTAATGTCTCTCATGCGCCTGGCCTTCAGCAACAGAAATATTCATTGATAATCAATACGGGTTCCTATCCCCCGACATGAGAGAGGCTGACACTATCAATTAGATCCAGTTTGACTGTATTCAAATGCCACTCATAGCCTATCAATTGCATTCATGTCAGCTAAAAAAGGAATTGGTATTTGGTATGGAAAGTGTGTGTGTGTGTGTGTGTGTGTGTGTGTGTCACAGTGTACGTCTAAAATCATGGCTGGGCAATTTTACTCTTTTTTTTTTTTTTTTTGAAAAAATGAGAATGGGGTGTGCTGCACATGCATACAGTATAAATTGAAATTAAGCATAATTTTTGGCAATGGTCGTCTGGTTATCATTTTTATTCTATTTTACAGGGTAGTTTTCCCATAGAAAACTTTTGAAAATTATGTTTTTGGAAAATATTTACAAAATGTTAGTATTTTCCTTTCTCTTATCATAACGGAAGTCTTTTAATTCCTTTTCCTTTAGTCAGCAGCTAGTTGAATACCACTCGTGGTAGGCCGACAATTAACGTTTTTTTTTTTTGTAGTGCAAGACTTCAGCAGCTGTCCCTAAATTTTTCTTTATCTATGGCCTTGTTTTGTAAAAAAAAAAAAAAATTGGGAAGGGTTGAGGATTTAAAGGAAAAATGCTATATGAGAGCCTACCTAATACCCCAGCATTCATAGTAAAGAGATAAGTCACTTAAAAAGACTATTAATTATTGATTTATTTGTTAGTTGATTTGTTTGTTTCAGAGAGAAGGTGAATAAGAGGCTATATCAAAGATATTTTGTGTCCACAGTTGAGTCTTCTCTCCCCCCCCCCCCCCCCCCCATTTCCAACATTTAAACATAAAAAAGCACATAGGGTAATGACTCAATTTTTTTCAATGGGAACAAATTTTCAAATTTTCAGATGCATAATTTTATAATCACAAAAATTATGTATATAACATATAAAGAATAAGAGTATAGAGTAGCTTGCTTTAACTTTGTTTCCACCAATCAATAGGAATGCTCTAATTTTAAGAAATTGACTTGAAAAATAGTCTCTGTAGAATTTACAATTTTCCCCCCATTGGAAAGATGAGTAATTACTNCCGCCAGCGCTAACGCTGGTGGTACAATAATGTTTGTCTTTTCTATATATGCCATGCATTAGTTTACTCTTAAATATTAGTTTCAGTCTTGAACCACAACTGTTTTAAATGTTAAATGTTTTTAAGATATTAATAACAAAAGACTTTATATATATATATATATATATATATATATATATTTTTTTTTTTTTTCTTTTTAGAATTTTTTTTTTTTTTTTTTTGAAAAACCATTGCCTAGTTTTGTTCAAACTGACTGAACAATTACTGTATCCTAAATGTGAACTGAAGCTTGCACTATTACCAGCTATTTTATTCCAAACAGGAGATATTCGCATATTTAGCACGGTGGCATGTTTTTAACAGTCTACTAACCCTTTACCTTTCCCACACTTTTAAGCCAATTACTAATCTGCCAGGTATACATAATACATAAAGGTATTGTGAAAAACTCTCTTTTCCTCTATCTGAACTGATTTTGAAGGCAGAAGTAGATGAAAAATTCAGCATATTCATTATTGTTTCACATCACAGAGTGCACAGTACACTAGGTTCCTGAATTGTGTCCCTATTCTGAAGCAGGAATGTTTGTGCGCATGCATGTACCAGTGTGTGTGTGTGTGTGTGTGTGTGTGTGTGTGTGTATAAGTGCATACATACCAGGAGGCATATGTGTAAACTTGCATGCTAGCTGGCATAAGTGAAAAGTGCAAAGTGATACTTTTCATATTTGGCATCTGTATTATCGTTAATTATTGTAACAAATGTAACAAAAAAACCCTAGTCGAAAATTAGAATGACTTGTAATAGTAAATATAAAAGATGCAAGTCACATTCATCTCCACACATGCTACTGAATTTTTTCTGCACAACACCATATACCTTCATATAAAAATGCTGCAAGTCACATTCAACCACATCCAGCTCAGGTCTGACGGCAGAGTTTGGTTGAATGTTTACACAAAATGAAACCATTTGAATCACATACCTCACTACACCTGAAACAGTTTCCCTTTAAACTACTGTAGTAACTTCCTACAGCCACTTGAGCACAGACATCACCCCAAGACCTTCCTGATTCCATTCACCTGACGAACCTCAGCAACAATGAGGTGTTGTACGTTTAGCTATGTTGTCAGTGATGACGATGCACAGCCTACAAACCAGCTAGCTGATACATATATACACTGTATATACCTCCTTTGCTGATTCTGACTGGTTCAATTCAAATTAGATCTCCCTCACAGGTGTATAATAAAAATTATACAAAAAGTTGAATTTAAAAGACATAATGATAACCACACATACCTTCTCCTTTGCGGATCCTCAAAAAAACTGGCACCAAAAAAGTTCTCCCGAAGTCAGCTGCAACTTCCGTGAGGTAAAAAAAATCCACAGCCCCAGCACGCCTCCTCTCCCTATCTTACATGCAGCTGATAAAAAAGTCAGTCCCTTGACCTTTCAAATGCACACCCCACGACCTTCTGACATACAACCCATCCAGAGTGCAGCTACTCCAGTAGTCACTTCACATGCCCCCTATAGAGGGCGCCAGCTGCTGTGTACATAGTGTCTTGTCCCAGGCATCACACACATACTGTGACAAATGATTTGGCTCAGGTGACATTAAGAAAAGCATTAACCCGTCTACATGTTTAAGGTCAATTTTTACACTGTTTATGTTGTCTGTCCCCGATGTTTGGAGGGTTCTATTATGAATTTCAATGCAACTCATGAGTATGTTACATTTAATCTCCACACATGCCAAGTATTATGTGCCTGATATGATTAACAACTGAATAGGAGGCCAGACTGGATGGATAGATGGGTTGAAAGACATGGGTGAACGAATAAGGGACCCTGAGTTTCAGAGTTTACTGGAAATCCACCTATTGCATACAGCACAAGTAACTTGCGGCAGAGGCACAGTCTTTGAGGGCTATGGTTAACAGTAAAACTCCTAAATTCAGAGCAGAGCAGAGAAAGAGAAAGACACACATACAGGCAGACAGACACACAGACGGCTAGACAGGCAGACAGACACACAACAGACAGACACTAGGAATGTAGTTAGGACAAGAAAGTGACCAATGCATAATTTAGATAATCAAAACCACATACTTAAACAAAAAAGTAAACAAACATTTGCACACTTTTTTTTTACAAATTATCGATTTTCCCTGTCCAAAATATGCACTGTCATATCCCATCTCTCATTCTGACAAAAAAGAATCACATCAACTATTCTTATAAATATTCTTCTCAGAAGAAAGTCTTACTGAAAATAACATAGACCGTGATAGTAATATTGCATGTCTTTTTTATCTAGATAATGAAGCACCATCACAACATTTTATACATTCAAAAATTAATAAGGATCCCATTGAAAAAATCACCTCCTGCATGAACTACAGAATTTTGGGGAGAAACAGAGGAGACCTTACATGCTATAACATGACAGAATATCATAATTCACTATAATGTTTGTAAGGGCCTGAATGTGTTAGTTGTGCAAAGGGCTTCACCACAGCCAATGCAATAAGCACTACTTCTGACACTGTCAGGTCATACAAATAATAAAATTCACATTGTAAGATTTCACCAAAGTTGCTACCTTTTCAATATCTAACTGATAAAAATTGAGTTTCCCATTATCTATTTTTTAAAAGGTTTCATTTTCCACATATTTTGAATACATTATTGTATAATTATTTGCAAAACTTATTTAAAAATTATCAACATAATTTATATACGCCTACACAAGTAAGGACTGTTTAAATGTCATATATCACGTTATCGCAAAACAACCAATAAAACTGCAGGCAATAAAAAATAAAATAGTGCAATATTACGTCACGCCTGTTTGGAACCAGACGGAGTGCCCCAGTTATTTACGACCAACGCATACACTTGTTAAATTACACTTAACAAAAACCATTTTAAGATTACATGAGCTATTTGTAGGTCTATGAACAGGAATTTTTAGAAACCAAAATGTCACGGGATATAACATATCTAATTGGATTACGTGAAAGAAGGTATATATAACAATTGCAGGAAGACACTAAGTATCAGCTTACTAAGGACAATTTAAAAATAAAATTTCAGTGCTATCATTCAAAGCACAGAATATCATATCAATGCTATGATAAAAATATGATGATTTCAACATGTATAAGAAATTCACTTTAAAGAAAAAAGTTAACCTTCAAAATTCTATTATTTTCAAGCAGTTTTTGAAAACCAAAAACCACATTTTTAATGAAGAGGGTAAATGGCGAAGGGGGTGTATTCTGCATTTGATCAAGCAGAGATGTTTTTAAGTTTATGCTGGTTATTCAATTCCTGTCACTTAATTTATCCAAAATCCATTGATCAAACCAACTTGCACCTACCTGCTAATCCGATTGCCTCACAGTTGGCACTGCAGTCTGGAGCCGTTTCCATGGTTACCCCAACATTTGTAGTTTCCATAGCAACAAAGCCTCTTGTTCTTTATCCACCTGTACCAAATGATTATCTTGTGTTGATCTTCAGTTCAATCTGTTAGTCTAATCCTCATTATTCTATTTTGTTTTTCAAAAAATTGTCATTCCTTCTTCATACACGTACCTGATTTAAGTACAAAAGAGAGTTAAATAGTAATAGCCTTTTACTGACTAAATCAACTAAATAAAAACATCTGATAAATCTATTACTTACTAAAAAGCATCTTCTCAGCTTTTCAACCATAATAATGTTAAAAAAGGATTATTCTTTGTTTACTTTTGTTGTTACTTGCCTGACTTTTAGATCTGACACATGCCAGCTTTTTTCACTTTTAGTTATTAATTCCCATTTGTCTGATGATAAGTGTGCACATGTGGGGATGGAGAGTTGAAAATGAAAAATAGAAACAGGCATCAGATCTCCTCCTCAGGGTAGTTGTTCCTGAAAGATATAGTGTATTTAAAGTTGTTAAATATCACACGGTTTAATATGCTCTACCAAATGCTCAACTGCTTGAATTTTCCAGTTCCCATCATAAAATTATGTCATCAACATCATATATATATGTGAGAGAATTGAAGGCTATGGGCTATAGCTAGAAGCTCCCTGATAAAACTCTCCAAGTCAGGAACATTAACTTCAAATAATTATTTAGTTTAAAAAGACCAAGGATATCCATTCAATCAATCATTATTTGATGAATCTATCACTTATTTGATAAAGTGTTAGTAATACCTGTCTAAACAAAATTATGTTTCTTCTCTTTCTCTCTCTTACCTGCATGTTTGCTTAAATGGCATTTAATCCTTAGACTTAATATCTTAAAAATCATAATACTTAAACCACACAACTACTAAAACTCAATTGGCTTGTAATTACAGTGACTGACACATGGCACCTGTGGTCTGATTTGTTTCATTAGATTTACATAGTCTTCAGTTTTATTTTTGGACTGGATTTATATGGACAAAATTCAGTATTTTAAGAAGAAAGCAAAAAAAGAAAATTGTTTTTTTTTTAATTAATTTTTTAATCTGTGAGGCCTTCAGATTTAATTTTCATTTTTTTTCTTTTTGGACTGGATAATACAGACAAAATTCATTATTTTAAGAAGAAAGCAAAAAAAAAAAAAAGGAAACTGTTGTTGTTTTTTTTTTAATTAATTTTTTAATCTGTGAGGCACAACATTTCTACCCTTCATGAAACGTCCTTGCTTACATAACTGACTGCAAGGCTGTATTCACAACCAGTTGATCAGCAGATTAAGGCCCCATTCAGAATATGGGACTAACTAGTCCAGGGGTTAAATGTGGCAACCCACTACAAAGCTTGCCATCAAATCCGCCGATAGACACTTAAACAGATATCCCATGGAGAAGTATTCAAGTGGGTCGGCCATATTTGACCCTCGGATTAGTTACTCCCCCATTCTGAATGGGGTCTAACAGAAACATAGATTAAATATGGCTGACCTACTTGAAAGCTTGTCACAGAATCCCCTAACAGACACTGAATAGGTTCCCCGAGGGGAATATACATAGCAAGCTTAATTTCAACTGGGTTGGCCATATTAAATCCACGGATCTGTTAGCCTGGGGATCAACTTTGGTTGTGAATACGACCCTAGATGTGACCTATTGGTAATTATTTCAGTGCCCCTGGTGCCTGAATATAGGGCAAATTCAAGGATACTTCTGTCACCTGCCTCGATCACCAAACAAACATGTCAATAGTCAATCAACTGCATTAAGTAGCACTCTATAAGCTGTCTGTTATCTGCCACAACATAGCTGCCAATATTCGGTGTTAAGTAGGTCTATTTCTATCAATTAGGTTTAATCAATTTTAAAGCAAATATCATTATTCAAAATTAGTTAGTATTATCTATCTTTAAGTATTATCAATCATTAAATATTACTATTTTATAGTATTATTAATTTTTTCAAGTAAAGGTTTATTAATTATCTATTAGGTACTGCCACAACGTTGCTACCAACATTTGGCATTTAGTAAAGCTCTGCTTATCAATTTAATTAAAATTTAATCAGTAGAGCTCTTTTACTTTTCAACATTTAGAAACATGTGACGCGTTTCAACCATTCTAAGAATCTTTGAATCTACATCAGTGTCAATGACTTCTCATGTTATAAGACAGAAAAACCAACTGATTTTTAGTTTCAAGCTCTCATGCTCTCCACCACTGGCCAAAAAAATGTTCACCATTCATCGTATGTTTAATCATGTGTGAGATTTAAGAAAGTTTCTTACTGCCAGTTTGAATTATGTTTTTTATTTTTCTGGGGTTTTTTAAAACCAGTATTTAGGGTTTTGAAACATGCACCATCCCTTTAAAAACATTTTATATGTCATACAAATTATGTGTACCAGACCGTGTACAATCATAGACCAAGGTACCTTTTCACACACCCATACATACAATGAAAATATTATAATAATTCCAAAATTACAAATAGTAGATTTACATCTAAGAAATTGCTTGCTAATGAGATAAAACATATAAAACCCTGTGCAGATTTACCTAAAATATGGACCAGTCTCCCAGGGATTTGTATATACAGACCAAGGGCCCGATATAGAGACCCAACAAAAATTAACATGCTTCCATGAAAATGTAAACATGTGAAGTGCTATACAGGTAGAGGTGACACAACGCCATGTAGCGATATTAAATCATGGTCCCATCAACCCATGTAAATATACAATATATAAAATAAGGGCACTGCCTCTCTTGAGCTTATAACTAATTAAACAGCAGACAAATTAAAAATAACACTTTTGTTCTCCATGGTGGTGTGTTGCGTATGTACCATTAACTTAATTATGATATGCTATTTAGTATATGACTTCACCAAGAGCTCCCTCAAACATAATTATTCAAAGCAGCATACAGTACGTGAGAGTCAATTTTTTTTAAAAAGATCAACTTACCTTAAAGGAGCATGCTGTCTGTCAGTCTTTTCAGTTTCAACTTACTTAATGTTTGTCAAGTGCACTAAATTAATATGGGACATATAATCGGGGCTCAGTCAGTGGGGGGGTATGCTTGAATGTGTGTCAGCTATAGATAACATTCACTTAGGAGGTTCTCTTTTCAGATGCCTCACAATGTAAATTTTAATCATCGGTAAATGGCAACACCAAGGGAGCTAATATGACGTGTAATGTAAAAATGAGCCTCTCTCTCTGTCCCTCTCTCTCTCTCATTCTCTTTCTTCCTAACCTCTTCCCTCCTTCTCCTCCCACTCTCTTTCCTAAGCTTCTCCTTTGCTTTTCTCTACATTTTTCACTCCCAGTCCCTTGGACCTCCATACTGGCCTTTCACTTCCATCTCTCTCTCTCTCTCTCTCTCTCTCTCTCTCTCACACACACACACACAGACACACACACACACACACCACATCGCACCCTCTGTGGACACCCTCATACAGCCGACACCTATAACTGTGTCAATCCAAGATAAAACATGTCACCGCTTTGATATACTACACACAAAAAAATGCTTTTATAGTCAGTGTCCCACTTTCAGAGCCCTTCCAAAGTTGACACTGAATTTTACCAATAACAGATAACAAGTGGCTTAATTTCCACAGATTTATCCACTATATACACATATAGGTTTGTTCCTTTTGTTGCTGGAACACCTGCTTACGATAACATACCTGTATACTATCTGAGTGAGACAGGTCTCTCCTGAATAATAGCCATCAGAAAGGTGACCGACACAGGCCTTTCTAATCTGAGTACAATGTAGACTTTGCCTTTCTTCTTCAAGGAGAAAGTCAACATAATCCATCCTAAGGAGGACCTCACTTGTGTGGGGCTATCAGT
The DNA here is from genome assembly GCF_001039355.2 of Lingula anatina. The sequence goes on from NW_019775889.1 coordinate 68,267, forward strand.
CTGTCATCTCTCAGCGATCTTTGTGCAAACATGTGCATGATAAGGTGTAATATGATGGCTGAATGTCCAGGTTGTTATCTCTTGTAATGGATCTGTTCCTTTTCACACTCCAGAAACAGTGGAGAGGCCATTAGACTGGGTTTGGGGGGGGGGGGGGGAGGGGTAATGGGGGTGTGAGCAGGGGAAAATAATTTTAGTTTATTATACTAACAAAGAACATACTGTAAAAGTTTAATGGGAGGCTTTTGAACATATGAAATAAATTAATTTGCACAAACTTTACATGGTTGAAATATTGTACATTTTTGTACTAGTACATATCTTAATATGTACATAAAATTTTACAGGAGCGTCTTTTAATCTTTACCCATCTCCCCACCTACTTCTCTCTCTTTCTCTCTCTTTCTCTTTCTCTCTCTCTCTCTCTCTTTCTCCTTTTTACTTTAAGTTTGTTGTATCATTCCTTTATCCTCCCTGTCAAATACTCTCCTAATTCATACAAATGGCAGTTAATCATACATGTTTCCCCCCAAATTGTTTTCATAATGAAGAGATCAAATGGATTAGAGGCTGCCACCTATCAGCTAGGTAAGTTTAAATTCATACAAGTAGACAGCAGAACAGCCCTACTCAAGTCACGTAATACCTGATTTCAACCACTCAATTCACGATCTATTAGTCTGCTAGAGCAAACATTTATGACTCCTGATAATGACTTTAGTTTAATGACTAAGCAGGAAATACCAACCATTTTTTTCTTTTTTTTTTTAATTTATCCATTCTTAACTTATCAGAAGAATGGTACACATTTTTCTTTACATTACAAATTAAATTATTTGTGATCTAAAAGAATAATGTGATGTTTGTGAAACCTTTGTTTTTATACCACATGTACATAGTAAAGATATTTAAGGCTGCAATCAGCAAATTCAAAAGGGGGGGGGGGGTCATTTTGAAATAGTGGTCCACTTGAGCTGAGAAATGAAAAATGCCATATAACCTAATATTAAAATTTAAACCTTTCCCAACCCTCCACCTAACCCCTCCCCCCCCTAAAGGACATGTAATATGTTTAATCTCTTCAAAGTCACCCCAAAGCGTAAGGCACATCTTCAGTATTTCATATGAATCAAATCAAGTAGTAATAATCTGATAAAACAATTTATATATGAATTTCTTTTGGGGGTCTATTAATCAACGTCACATTCCATTACTTTCAATTCTGAATATCATAAAGAAGAAACTACTAGTATATAATTTCCTTCAAGAAAATTAGGCATACAAGTACACTAAATCCCTTGGTCTCGCCATTATTATCAATAAATTCCTAATCCGAGGTTGAAACTGTCACTTGTTCCGTTGATTAATGTCTCTCATGCGCCTGGCCTTCAGCAACAGAAATATTCATTGATAATCAATACGGGTTCCTATCCCCTGACATGAGAGAGGCTGACACTATCAATTAGATCCAGTTTGACTGTATTCAAATGCCACTCATAGCCTATCAATTGCATTCATGTCAGCTAAAAAAGGAATTGGTATTTGGTATGGAAAGTGTGTGTGTGTGTGTGTGTTTGTGTGTCACAGTGTACGTCTAAAATCATGGCTGGGCAATTTTACTCTTTTTTTTTTTTTTTGAAAAAATGAGAATGCGATGTGCTGCACAGACAGTATAAATTGAAATTAAGCGTAATTTTAGGCAATGGTCGTCTGGTTATCATTTTTGTTCTATTTTACAGTGCAGTTTTTCCCCACAGAAAAATTTTGAAAAATATTTATTTATTTTTTTTTTTTTTTTGGAAAATATTTTCAATATGTTAGTGTTTTCCTTTCTCTTAACAGAAGTCAATTCTTTTTCCTTTAGTCAGCAGCTAGTTGAGTACCAATCGTGGTAGGCCTACAATTAACTTTTTTTTTTTGTAGTATAAGACTTCAGCAGCTGTCCCTAAATATTTCTTTATCTATGGCCTTGTTTTGTAAAAAAAAAAAAAAAAAAAAAAAACTGCATACCCCAGCATTCATAGTAAAGAGACTTTATTTATTTATTTGTTTGTTTGTTTGATAGATTGTTGTTTGTTTGTTTGTTTGTATCAGAGAGAAGGTGAATAGAGGCTATATATCAAAGATATTTTGTGCCCACAGTTGAGTCTTTCCCCCCCTCCCCTTCCCCCCACTTCCTACATTTTAACTCTTATCAAAAAAGCACATAGGGTAATGATTCAATCCTTCCAATGGGTACAAATTTTTTTAATTTTCAGATGCATAATTTTATAATCGCAAAAAAATATATATACCTATATAGCATTATTTATATAATTTTACTGCACAGAACAGGAGTATAGAGTATCTTGCTTTTAATTTTGTTGTTACCACTCAATAGGAATGCTCTAATTTTAAGAAATTATGACTTGAAAAATACAGTCTCTGTAGAATTTACAATTTTCCCCCCATTGAAAAGATCGAGTAATTACTGTACAAGTAGCAGCTTGGGATTTTTTTTTTTTTTTTTTTTTTTTGGGGGGGGGGAATTGATAGAGGCAGGTCGACTAATTGGATTGGTTCACCTAAAGCCTTAAAAATGGAAGCATGAAAAGAAAAGAGAAAGCAGCAATTGGCAATTAAATGATTAATTGTTTTCAGGGGCAATTACCAAGATTTATTGCAACATTGTTCTGGTTTTAATTAATGTAGCTTGACGACACCCAAGTGCTATACACGATTCAAAGACGTAACAGAATGACTTTTGACTTGCCAACACAGGATATGACTATATACATTCCAATTTTACTGCAAATGTCATCACTGAGAAGCTTGGAGGAAGTAAGAATGCTGTGTATTACAAACTTCTTTTCATACAAATTGTTTTAGAATTCACGTCTAAGGCCCCATTCAGATCAAGAAGATCCGAGTGCTAGCTAGGCCACAACCTTAATATGGCGGACCTACATGAAAGAAAACCACTTAATCCTGTAATGGTCTCTCTGCCTCTCACATCTCTCCGCCTCTCATCCCTGCAGGGGCACAGTAATTAAATCTTGGCTCAATTCAACCGGTCCAGATTTGATGCATGGGGAGGCGTGCGAGAGGCAGAGAGACCATTACAGGATTAAGCGATCTTCCTTTCATGTAGGTCTACCATATTTAGGTCGTGGCCTAGCTAGCACTCGGCTCTCCTCGATCTGAATGGTCCCTAATATCAGATACTGGACACAGCAGTAGCACGGTAATAACTTACTGGGAGTCAGGAGAGGTAGTTTCACGGTGTCTTCTACAACTCGGGATGGTTTCGTTAAATATTATTTCGGACTGCTGTGTATAAAAAAAAACGTGTCACGTCTTCAGAGAATTACCAAGAAGATTATAACAATTAAACTGAGGTACACGCACTAACTGCCAATACCCAAACCTCACGACCCTAGGCCTAAAACGGCTATCCCCCCCCCCCCCCCCCCCCCCCCCACTAAACACACACGTACTAGTACTATATGTCACCACCACTAATCACCTGTCCCAATTTTACAAGACTAGCTGTTACTTTCATTAAAATAAAACATGTACGTTACTTGTTGCAAATCAACTTCACGCCTCCATCGTCTCCACCATACTCTCTGTTAATAACCGCAACAAAACGCGTCCTCGAGGTGAAGTACGTGTGTCCTGAATTTCGTTTGAAGACAATGCAGCTTGCCGCAGACTGGAGCAGAGAGATAAAACGCAACCCGCACCGACAGCGTGACCGGCTAGTTGGTGGCCCAGTTGACCGCTAGGTGTCGCAACAGAAACTTACTTCGCGGAGAGGATTTCCCTCCCGTTTCTATAAATAGAACCATCGCGGGGGCAGTTCAAAACTGTATACTGATCTTTTACTTTATTTGTCATTAATTTATCTATTTTTTCTTATATCTTCAAATGGTTGAAGACTTTTGAAAATGAAAGAATGTCTGTTCAAATATTGATTCCTTTGGCTTAAATATTTTCCATTATACCTATACAAATCCACAAGCACGTTTACCACAAATAAACAAATTTAAAAAATGATAACTAACTAGATTCATGAAATTTAAGACAAAACATTTATTCAGAATCAATCCATTAAAGTAACTGGTGACTTTAAGGAAAATGGTGTGAATAAAATATCAGCATGTATAAGTTTTATTATACAACCACTGGAACAAGGCACACTGTAGGAAATTTAAATACACAGTTCACACCAGTATAAGTACGTACCATATTTACTGAAAGTCATTTCAAGGATAATACGATAAAGTATAAAAATAATAAAAACACAAAACACATGTTATTAATATGATACAAATTCCTATGACACCAGCAGGTCAATGATTTTAATAACAACACACATTGATTAATTCAGACCAGGTCTGACGTTGGGGGGGGGGGGGGGGGAATCTTTTCCTAGAAAAGTGGCCATTTTACCAAGAGACCTTTGTGTTCAAAGATCAAATTTTTACCCAAAGCCGATTTTTCCAGGCAAACCCCCCCCCACTCCACCCTGGGCCTGCAGACTTGGGGGGGCTATTCCCTAGCAGGTATATTCAACCCAAAGCTGGGATAATTGACCGATGCCAAAGCGCTGGGATATTAATTTCTGAGGTCTTCAAAACAATATATTTACTAGTCAACATTGAGTTTTATCAGACCTTGAATTCCTGGATATAATATCATATTCTTTGTTAATTGTATAATTAAAATATATAGTTACTTTATCATTTATGTCAAAGATAATACATCATGCTCTTGTGTATGTTATCATCCTATCACACATTAAATAAATAAATAAATAAATAAATAAATAAATAAATAAATAATGAATTGAAAACAGAGTGGCCTTCAAATCTCCACCAGTGTGCAATTTAAAATATATAAATATACATCTAAAATATTTCATATTCTAAAACATATAAAATATATCTCATATAGAAATTACTCAGCAGCATTAATAAGCTTCATGTAAGGCACATGGTTATTTCACACAACATAAATAAAAAAAATTCTCCAAAAACAAAGTTTTGTTAATTTTACTTGAAAATGTCATTCAGCAGTTATGAAATATTAGCTGACTTTAAAAGAAACTGGTGTGAGTGTCTAGAAAAAAATTAATCCTGAAAAATAAAATATCAGAAAAAATATAGCCTTTTGAAATATTCAAATAATAACCGCAGTACCCTACAGTGAATCCAAGTTACAAGTTTTGCACTACATCTAGTAAGATAATCTGGCTAATAAAGCGGATAATCTGCATAGCAGAAAATGCCAGCAAAAATAAATCAATAAAAATAAATAAGCTAAAAGAATAATTATAATAAAAAAAACAGCATAGCACTCTATCACAGAAATCTGTTCTCTGGAATATTTCAAGTTTTACATACAATAGGCCAAGACATAACATAATACAACTTAACATGAACCATGACATGATTTTCTCAATCATTTTAGTTTAAAAACCTCACACTAGATGACAGCACCTGGTGGCGCATCACACAAGGCACCAGAGCAAAATATGTGTCCACCGTTTTTCATCATTTTTCACCCCCTTTTTTTTCAAAATATATTTTCCTCATTAATAAGTATCAATGCATTTCAAATAATAAGTATCAATGCCGCACAAAAATGTGAACCAAAGAAGAAAATTTTGAAAGTGTCATTACAAACAAAGTCCCTAGACAATGTTTCAGAGACAATTAAGTTCTAGAAATCTTGTGCCATTACTTCGAAATGACTTAGTTTCCAGTCTAAAAAAATTATAGGCTACTTGACTTTCTATTTTAATAAGTAAAATAAGTAAAATCCATATCACCAAAGGTGAATTCTATCTCTATGTCTGAGCTGATTTATGGCACATTTGGTAGAAAAATCTAAAAAAGTTTCATAAAACTAATTCTAGCTAAATCTATTTCTCCGTGGCTTTTAACTACTAATACTATGATGTTCAGATAAGGCAATAACATTGGAATACCAATGAAAGTAGAAAGAAACATTTCTGTAAAATCTTGGCAAGTGAACATAACACAATACAAACAAGTTAAGTGGTCTTCTTAATGTGTCTGCAGTCATCACAGAATATTAAATATTTTTACAGTCATTTCACTGCATCCCTGACAACTACAATACATACACCAGTACCCCCCCCCCCCCCACCCTCCCCTCCTCATCATGGCCTCATGCTCACAATTAATTCCCATTTCATTTAAGCCAAGGGCGGCTTAGATTGCAGGTGCCCTGCAAAAGTGGGTGGTACATTGTGGAACATGGGCGTTTCTGTAGGCTGAACAGTAAAGGGAGTAGTTGAAGTGGCCCCTGTGGATGGCAGTGGGGGTGGCGGATACTGATCTGTGGGCAGCTGAGGGCTCATTGCCTCGCTGTATGCTGGTGGCGGGGGATAGTTCACAGGAGGCATGACATTGTTGGCAAAAGGCGGTGGCCCGTAAGAAGATGGCGGCGGATACCCCGACCCAGGTGCAGGCATGTGCCCATAAGAAGATGGCGGTGGATACTCCGGCCCAGGTGTGTACATGTACCCATTGGAAATTGGCTGGAGAGGGGGCTGCATCGTTTGGGGGATGGATTGTGGCATCGTTGCTTGAGGACTGGTGTAGGAGGGGTTTGTCACTCCATTGTCATGAGGCCTGTCAGTGTTGGAATCGTTGGTCAGGCCTTCCCTTGATCTTGCTCGTTTTTTCTTCAATTGACTGTAGTGGATGACACCACCCACCACACCAGCGATGGCCAGTAATACAACCACCGCAACAACACCATAAATCCAACCTAGAAGGAAAAAGATCATTTTTGAAGTGTGACATGTGAAGTTTAAGTTGAACAGATAGACTTTAAAGTGCCAATAAAGATACACTGGTATGTACATAGAAATATATTGTCATTTCCATTAATATAGTTCTAAATCATCTCAATATTAATGCATGAAACCATCTTATCAATACACTGCACAAAAAAGAGAAAAATTATTCTTCTTGAGAATAATGAGAATAATTCTATTATAATATTAAGTTTCTCTTACCATTATCAACACCACCACTTCCACCTGCACCTGCAGCAATTAGAAATAAACAAATGAAAGAACAAACAAACAAACTACCCCAAAGTCAAATATTCTGTCATCATATCGTGCAAAACTATGTACTGAACTTTCCCAACCCAGACCTAAAACCTTTCAAATAAATGTACTTGATGTCAATGTTTCTGTCTGAAATGCACAAGGAAGTATAAACAACTGAGCAGCCATTTAGAACTTATAAATTATTTGACCAGAATCATGTTATGAAACTATAAATCAAAGTTCCAAGATGAGTCAAGTATTGATTCGCAAATACAAGAAAATTGTATTTTATTCTGGGAAAAATTCAATTTGGTTTGAAAATTGCAGATAAAATATGATGCCTTGAACATCAGGCTAAATTAATCTTATTTTAATAAGATAAATTTAATACCAAAATAACCAGCTTTTAGATGACCAACCAATAACATGTGCCCTGCCTAGTCAGATGTATGAAATGATTCTTAAAATTATTCTTACCTGCTTTGGCAGTATACTTCAGCTTAAAGCCAGTGAATCCGCTGACAGTGTTTTCATCTATGTAGAACATTATCATAGATGTATTTTGGGTTGTTGTCACCGAGGACGGAGTGCTGCTTCCACACGACGTCTGCAGCAGTGAGTATGACCCGTCTCCCGTTGGTATACCATCATATATCTTAAAGATGAAATCAAAATTATACATATTTTTTCTTTTTTTTATTATTAATTATTATTATTTATTATTTATTTTTTTTAATTTTTTTTTTAATTTAGATTTTTTTCTCTAACTTTAGACTATACTGCACTAGGAAGGTGACAGGTGATAAAAAAGATTGTGATATACTGATAGAATTGATAGCACAACTGTAGCACCATGATGTCACTATAAAATTGAAAATTTCATTACCAAAATATATAAGAATGTCCAATTCGAAACACTGAGCCAAAGTGTCACTTTTTTATCCCTTTTGTGATTTGGGGATTAAACAGACATGTACTCTTCACATCTGAACATTTCACATCTTCCTGTTCCAACACCTCTTGTTCAATCAAAATTTTACCTTCACGTAGTCCAGAGCACAGCTATTACGCATTGGTAAGTCCATTGCCTCAAATTCAAACTTGATGGTGCTGTCCTCATCTGCTTCAATGATCCACCACCAATCGTAGGTTCCAATATGGCTGCTTCCATAGTCCTGTGACTGCAGGTTGTATGAGGTGTCCGCTACCAGGTTGGTTGAATGGCTGACTCCACCTGAAAGTTAATTCCAGGTTAAGGTACCTACAGATTGTTACTTCTGGATTGCAAATCTCAAAACTAAAAAAATTGAAGGTTGATAAAAGTCAATCATTTCTAATAGACTAGTACTAAATGTGTTTTTCAACCAATGAGGCATGAGGTTTCATACAAGGCATATATGGTATAATGTTATGCCTCCAGGCCCGTAGCCAGCAATTTCAAAAGGGGGGGTTCTTTCTCTGAAAAAGTGAACCTTTTTCCATAAAAACTTCATGTACCTAGATCAAATTTTACCCAGAGTGGACCTTTTCCCAGCAAAAGGGGCAGTTCTTTCAAACCACCCGAACCACCCCCTGGCTACATGCCTGATTATGTTATACCTCACAGGTTGACAAACACGTTTAGCCTTATTAGAAACATAACTACACAAGTTCTAACATTTCTACATTGAAAGTCAATTTAAACTTTATGGGTGAAAATTTGATATTTTCCAATTAATTTAGGAAAATCCACAGAGGGTCAATTCTTTCACTGCATGGGCAACTTCTACCCGTTGAATGTCTTTATTTACCTTTAGTTGTTGAAAAGACATTTGTTCCCTTCCAGAAGAGTTCAAATCCTATGTCAGAGACACTGCTGTCAGAGTGGAAATAAACACTGGCTATCTGCTTGTAAACTGTCCATGAATAACTGCTATATGTGCTATGACGGATATTGTCAACCTAAATAATAATAAAAATAATAACTATAATAATAAGTTCTTGAAAATGAGTCCCGTGTGTACCTTAGCTACATGTACAATGTAAAGGGCTTCTATAAACAACTATAATTCTAATAAAAATTCTGAAGACAAAGCTGATGTATTGTAATAATATATATTAGAAGGTTAAAAATGCTGGCCCAAAATATTTTGCCCTACTGCATGTTTACCTCAACATAGTCGTGTCCGCTCTCAACATGCAGCTGCGTGAGTCTGAACCTTAGGTACAGAAAGGGGGCGCCATTGACCACCCAGTACTTGTTGGTGTTATGGGGGTAGTTACCTGGAAAGTAGGGTGAAGTGATGCGGCCGAAGGTAGTGAAGGTAGTGGTGCCTGGAAGAAAAAAATAATAAAAACAGATTGTCAATTATAAACTGAAATAGAGATGTCAAGTAAAAGAAAATGATATGACATTAATTATAATATTGTATTTAGAATATTTAGAAACTTATAAATACTATATGCAAAAACAGTTGACATGTTATTGAAAATATCAAATTATGCAAAGTCAAAATGAAGTTGTATTTTTTTTGGTGTGTATACATGCACATGCTGCAGCATAGCCAAAGGCAGGATGGTTTGCCAGTTTGAAAGAATTACACTTTTAAATTGGAAAAGCTCCATATGCAGTTAAAATAAGAATTTGATCTACCACTGGCTTTATGCAATTTTCCCAAAGAGTCAACTAAAAAGATAACTAAAAGGGCAAAGTGTCTGCTTTTTCTAGTAAGAAAAAGAACCACTGAAATCTTCCAGCGGCTTCATGCATACCAGTTCCGCCACTTCCGCCACTTCCAGCTGTCACGCCTACAGAGTTCCATCTTGACACAAGGTAGTATGACAAAGAGAAGTATCTGTTAGAGGAACTGCTCAGTGTGTTGTATTTGAACAGGACCATAGACCCATTGGTTGAGGAGACGTAAGGGGTGGAGGGCGCACTTATGCCGCAGAGTGACGCTATTAAGGCATATGACCCTGTTGTTGTTGGGAGCCCGTCATATATCTGAAACATACGATCATTATGATTATAAGATTGTCTGTGGTTCCAAGGATTTCATAACTAATGACGATAATCACTTTCTTTAGTATAAAATATGAAATCACGATCATGGCTATGATTTGCTCTTGTCACAAGAGCATCATAAGGTTGAATGCCCCAAGTAAGAAAATGTTCACAGGTCTACAATTTGATCAAACAACCAAATTTACACAAATATGGAAAAAATTAGGTGTTGGTAATGGTAATATTATTATACCATGACAAAAAATAAATGAGAGAGAGAGAGAAATAAGAGAGAGAGTCTGTCTCAGATATCAAAAGTTAAGACACACTCAAACTTGTCATCCAAGTTAACTACTACTGTGTTGATTGTGGAACCCATGTTTCTGTCTTAAACATCATATCGAATCTTTAAAAATTGATCCCACTTCTGTCCGATTCTCACCTTAAGAGAACCTGAGGCACAGCTGGTAGAACTAGTGATATCAAGAGCACTGACAGTCATCTGAACAACATAATCCTGGGGCGCGTTAAAAATCCACCATCTGTCAAAGTTGCCATAAGACTCCCAGGTATTGCGTCCATATATAATTCCATTGACGGAGGATGGGGAGGAAGATCCAGTCCAGCTTTGGTAGTTAATGCCACCTGAAAATTATTGCAGGTTGTATGTTTGAAGGTTATTATAATTGTATATCCAAGCGGAAAGGGAGGGGGAGGCAAGGGCCACCTTTTTGGCTGTGATAAGGTCTGCTGTGAATCAGAATTTGATCAAGGTCCTACATACATAAAAAGTTAAAACAATCATGATCAAAATGTCCCTTTTTTCAGACGCATATCTCAAACTCCACCCACCCCCCACCTCTGAAATTGCTGAGAGTTAATTTGAAAGAAAAAATATAAACACTTGGTGGTTCTTTGTAACAGATATTTTATCTTCTTGAAGTATATTCATATAATTGTCTACCAATTTCATCTTTTAATATTCCACTTTTTTTAGATTACATGACATGGACTGTACATAGTTTATTACCTCCGCCAAGGAGGTTATGTTTTCACCCGTTTGTTTGTTTGTTTCTTTGTTTGTTTGTCTGTCATCAACATGACTCAAAAAGTTAAGGACCGATTTTGATGATATTTTCAGGGCCAAGGAACAGATGATTAATTTTTGGTGGTGATCTGGATCAATAATCAATAATAATAAAAAATTGCTGCTTTGGCAGAGGTCTGCGCTCTCGGAGTGCTTTTCTAGTACATGGGCATAATTCTGCAACTTCAAAATTTTTAGTATAATAGTAGATTTAAAGTTAATAAATTAATGGAAAACACTTATGAAAATTTTTTTCTTCAAACTTATCTGTAACAGTTTGACTGTTGCTGCTGTCCTTACCATATGAAGTTGTAACATCGGTCCCTTTCCAGTATAAATCAAACCCTACCCTGGAAATGGAGCCATCCGAATGGAAAATGACGGTTACCACTTGCTTATAAACAATAAAAGCATAGGGGGCGTCACTGGGCTGGTCATATCTGACTCCATCAACCTGGAATTCCAAGGGATCAGATTTTAAATGTTTTTATATTGAAACAGTCAATAAATTATTCTAATTGGAAATCGCTCTTACTCTCTTTCTCTCTCTCACTCTCTCTCTCACACACACACACGCACGCACGCACGCACGCACGCACGCACGCACGCACGCATGCACACACACACACACACACACACACACATGTACCCAACAGTGTGTCTATTCTCCCATTATTTGAACACAGTGGATTAAATCTTTACTTTGTTTTGGGCAGAGGGGATCTACCGTAGCTACCATTTCTATGTACCATATACTCATACCCCTGCCTGTTGTGGAAGTGTCCATAATGATTGGGGGGGGGGGGGTCACTATTTAATCTTATTATAAAAAGACCATTTCCAGATTTGCTTCTCGTCTATAGCAGTATTAACAAACTTACTTTCACATAATCATAGCTTGTCTCTAAGTTGAGATCTGCAAACTTGAAGCGGATGTAGGAGGATGGGTAGGCGTTCAGCACCCAGGTAGTGTCTCTGTTGTGAGGGTAGGTTAGTGGGTAATTGGGGGACGTCAGTCGACCCCAACCTACGTTAGACACACTAGTGGAACCTGGAATTTTAATGGTGAAATTGCAAACTATTTCTTTATTTGAAAATTTTAATTTAAAAAAAAACTGAATGAAATCGATAAAAGACATAATCGTTTTTAAGCAGAAAGATTTCATCTTGCAGTTATGCAATTAAGTAAATTTTGATAGAATATGCAAGATTTACCAGAAGATACATCCAAAGATTAAAAAATCATTTATAACAGAGGCTAATTCTCAGTAGTTTGTACAGAAGCTAGTGCAATTTTAACAAGCTTAAATCAACCCAAATTCAAATCTATGTTCATGGATCACTTAACTAATTTCATCTGGCTCTAGTGACAATTTATTTCATTTAACATTATTTAACTCTTTTATAATAACTGAAGACTTTTTTCAAAATATTTCATCATTATTCAATCTACATACCAGGCGCCAGAGTCACAGCAGAGGCAGCCACCACTGCATAACTAAGGCTGAAACCAGAATAACAGCACGCAGAATTCTCATTCGTCTGAAACACAATCATGCTGGAATTCTGCGTGGTTGTCAGCATAGATGGTGTTGTGTATCCGCAGAAACGGCCCATCAGAGCATAGGTGGCGCCAACACCCGAGGCAGTGTGCAACCCCTTCTCCGGCCTGCCGTCAAATACCTGAAATAAAATACTTGTAGCTTAGGTATTAGGTCTACTACCTCTACTTTTTCCCTCTTCTCCATCCTGTATTTATTTGTTTGTTTGCTTCTTTATTTATTTATCTTTACATTTCCATAGAGAAATACCTTAAATACTGATGAGGATAGATGAAAAGAATTAATCTTGCATAAATCAGATCTGAATTCATTCATTTTAAAAAAACCTACTGTACAGTAATCATGTGATAAATACATAGTCAATAAAAAGACCAAATACTTATTTTAAAAGCTTGTATACATCAAATCTGAGCCTCAGAGTACAGATTCCGGAAGTTGAATTTTAAAAATCATATTTCATAAATATAAATATAATCATGCCATAAATATATATTCAGTAAAAAGACCACCTACTTATAAAAAAATATATTTTTATATATATATATTTCTAAATTCTTGGTGCACCAGTTTAAAACTCAGCACAAACCTTCACAAAGTCCTGTACGCATCCCTGTGTGTCCCTCATGTCTATGGACGTGAAGGTGATGGTAATGAGGTATGACGTGCGAGCAGTTATTATCCACCAGTAGTCGTAGGTGCCGTAGTGGTTGTTAGGGTACAATGGAGAGGTCAGGGTGCCACTTCCCGTAGAGCTGTAATCATTAACATCGATTTTTCCTAAAAAACAAATGGGAATCAAATAATCATGTATTTCATTTTATTTAACTTCTTTTTTCTGTTCAATTTTGATGATCACAATGTATTAAACGCATTAGAAGTTTAAATATTTCTGGCTTGGTTTAGACAGCTTAACTCCAATGCATGATCAACTAAGCATATTTTATATTATATTTCACTTTTGTCCAAGAGCAGGAAATAAAGGATTCTGTTGGCTCATAATAATCATTGGTCATGGAAATGATCAATTAACACATTAATAAAACATAGCTGACATGGTGTACATTATATATACCATAGTTTTCAGTCATCTAATATATGAACCTCCTGCTTACCATAACTGGACCCTGTAGCTGAGGTGGCCTTGTAGTAAAGATCAAACCCTTGGCGTGTTTGTGAAGAGTCACTCCTGAAGTACACCCTGACATATGACCCCACCCCACTCACGACAAAAGAGCTGCTGGGACGAGTGACATATTTTATATTATTCACCTAAAAGAAATGATAAATTTGAGAAGGTTAATTGTGTTTTCAGTGGAAAAAGAAAAAAATTGAATTAATCTACAAACAAGAGCACTCAGAAAGTGAAGACCTCTGCCAGGACAAATATTTAACTAAAATTTAACATTAATAAATTAATAATTAATCATTCAATAATGGATGATCATAAATATCCAATTATTTCTTCCTTGGCCCATTGTGACCTTATGACCTAAATATCCTGAAAATGTCATCAAAATCCGTTCAATACTTTTTGACTTGATAACTAAACTAATAATTAACAAAAAATTATTATACGGGTCATAACCAAAATCTAACCATTTCTGCCTTGACCCATTTGTGAACTATCCTGCTTAAAAATGTCATTAAAATCTGTTCGATCTCTACTTTTTTGCCTATAGCTGCTGACAGACAGACAAACTGACAAACAAACAAACATTAAGGAAAACAATACCTCCTTGGAGGAGGTAAAAAAAGGTTAATATGAGTTCAAACTGCTGGCACTGGAGTCTGATATTTGGCCCAGCTAACATAGAACATTTTGATAGCAATAACTAATTTAAAATGGCAATTAATTCCTTTCAAATGTCACTATATTGAAGAGATGGGCACATATAGTCAAATATCCCAAAATGGTTAAGAGTATAGGCATCTCAGTTTTTTCCAGCAATTATACCTGTCATGTATAGAATTACTGCAATCATTTTTAATTCCATGTTTTAATGCTAAAACAACAGGTACAATTTCTCCACTTACCAGAACGTAGTCGTAGGATCCCCCTTCCACAGACAAAGTGGCAAAGTAGAATATAACATTGGTATATGGTGCAGGGTAAATATCCCGCTGGTAAACTACATTGTTTGAGTAATAGGCTGGAAAGTTTGGAGAAGTAAGCCTTCCCCAGACTTCTGTGGCATTGATGAGGAGAGGATCTGAAGCAAAAGGAAACACTTCTTAGTCTTCGATAATGACTACAGCACAGTAGCATGACATTTCATGCCTTTTCGTTACACATACTTAAATTTTCTGATGTATATACATGTAATGATGCTACTTAAGGCGCAATTAATGTAACAATATTCAGCCAATAGCATAGTTAATAGTTCGATCCTCACTTTGCCACCGAATTCAAGCACCACAGAACAGTAATGATGGTGACCAACTCGCAGAACAGCACAGCAAGCACAGTACAGGTTAAGGTTATATAGCTGGAGTTTTTGGGTGAATACATGAGACAAATGTCACCTGTACTAGCTAGTACAAATGGGGATTGGACTATGGTTTCTAGAAGACTTTAACCATTCCTGTCACGCCAGTAAAGTAAGAACTCACCTGTAGCATTGTTTACAGAGCATCCTGATGACACTTTAACATTATCAATAGCAAAATCCCCCCTGTAGCCAGAACCACGGATGACCTTAAACTGCAGCTGAAGTAAAAAGAACAGTATTAAAAATACACACATAAAAATGCAATTATTAACTACCCTTTTAAAGCCTTGCATGTGTAACAGTGCTTCAAGATTATCCAAGACAATTCTATTATATTACTAGTATTTAATTAATTGACTGATTAATTATAATATTACCAACTGAAATAATGTTAAAGCTGCCAAACTTTCTAGAAAAGGGAATTTTAATTAGTAAGAGAACCATTATGTACAATATTTATTTTCTGAGTTTGAAGGGATGGCATAAGAAAAAAATTCTTTCACCGGACAGTCAGAAGTGCAAAGGAGCATCATAACTTTTAACTAATACAATATATTAATACCTTGTCAAAAATTTATGTTAACGTACTAGTACATATATAACTGAAAGTGAAACTAGTAGAGTTCTGTTGTGTGTATAATTTACTACAGTATATATTGGACCGTTTCATTTAAAAAAAACTTCCATAAACCGAACATTCCACTTACCTTATAATTTACATTAGCCACAATAGCTACGGTATCATTCAACCTAACAGATTCCATAATCCAGTTGTTATTTGAAGTGACACTGCTGCTGTGCCAAAGTACATTTTGCGTTGATGTGCTTACGTGGACCAGGATCACCGACAATGTGCCCAAATCACCCCCATATGCATGGTAAGCAAAGGCCACTTCAACACACGTCTCGTGGAAAACGAAGTTGGAACTTTCCAAAATGGCCGTGTCTCCAGTATTGCGCTGTAATTACAATCATTCATGTTTGGTAGGTCATCCAATAACTAAAGGTATGCTGTCTGTGTTTGTAAAAGTCCACACATTAAAGCTAAATTTTGGAATTGGACATACTTAAAACTATCAAATATCAGTGCAGATAAAGATCGATGAACAATGATCGCTCACAAGTACTCCAGTACAGAAAACCTCCCTTTTCTACAGAAAAATTCTACTTGCCAATTTATTTTATCACATTTATAGGTGCCAACTATTTTTTGTCCCTACAAAATTATTTAGAGGGTGAGACACACTACTGACATACATGTAGATTCAAAATACTGTGGAATGACCAGTGGCGAAAAATGAAAGTGAAACCTAACACCCATAAGAGCACATACAGTGTATAAGTAAACAAAAAGTAAGTAAACACTAAGATGCCTTCTAATGCGTACTTCCTCAATATATCAGTAATAAAATAATACTCACACTAGTCACTTCTGTGTAATAGTAGTAGCCTACTCCCGCTAAACCTGTGGTGTAGTCAAACGATGGTCCAGTATTGCTGGAGGGAGTGGAGCCACTGTTGCGCGTCCATGAAAAGACAGATCCAAGACCCGTGGTAAACCCACATGTGGTGTCCGCCCTCTCAAAGTCACAGTATAGCAAACCTACAAGTTAACACCACGAAAATTAATATTTTTCTTTTTTCTGACTGTTATAATATTAAGCTCAAAGCCCTTTAATGCACTCTTCTGTTAGTATGGTTATAAATGATTTTAGCATTAGTATATTCTTTTGTAAGTAATGGTTATAAGTGGTACAGGCATTGTGTGTTTGTACAGCATCCACAACCAGTTGTTCCGTGGACTCAGGTGCCGACATTTCATCGCTCTGCCCCTGATAAGACAGCGAACATAGGTGGCAGGAATCTATTAATTTGTCAAGTGCCTGGCATATAGTGTCCAGTCTCTAGTCTAGTTAGTCTACGGATCAACTTGTTGTTAACTTGGCCAAAGATTGAACTTTTTCTCTGGGCTGACAACTGTCTTATTATTCAAACCAATCGATCGATGAGGTAATTCAGAATGTTCCAATATGGTTTAAATCTTTAACTGTTATTGGAAATCTGTATTAAGATGCTCTGAGGGAAACATTATATTGGTGAGGCATATCCTCAAAATAAGTGGGTTGCTGGCGAGAACAAATCAAATCATTCTGAAATTCACTGTTCAGCAACTGGAGTTTAATCAGTATCCAATATGTTTTATTTTATTAAGGGTGAGATCAACTCTTTTTATCAACGACCTTTGACGAGGGCTGCTTTTTCCATACCTCGATTCAGTGAGTCGCAGTAGGAGCTGTTCTCCGTGGACACTGTCACGACGTCTATCGCAAAATCTCCTGTATAGCTTGTGCCTCGCACTCCTTCAAATGCAATCTGGAACAAGGTGAAATGTACTCTGAGAATCAATTATTGGAAATGATCTCCATTATTCTATATTGAACATTTGGGCCAATGAACCTTCGAATTATTGAACCTTCAGACTATTGCAACGCACCTCCTTGCTTCAGTTTTCGGCCTTACAAGCTCACGGAACCCTTACCAGCGGTACAAACTGAGGCAAAGCACCCCCCTTCCCTCATTTTTATCGCCTGTTCCCTCCGACTCTCCCACCAACCCCCCCCCTCCCCGGCAACCACCTACCCATTCGGCAACTAACCTGAAAGTTCCCGCCTTGTTCGAAATACACGCTAGTTTCTTGCCATGAGCTGCTGGAATAACCAGTGTATTCCCAAAGCTGCTGGGTCATGTACTGACCATTGTACAGCTTGACCCTCAGGTAGCCCAAGGTGCCGCCATAGGCATTGTACCGGAAGACCAGCCGGCCACACCCTCCAGCGAGGTTCAAACTGGGGGTGTACAAAACTGCAGTGTCGCCTTGTATTCTCTGAAAGTGAACATTCGTATAGGCTTATATAGTAGTATGGCGAAATTGTTGTTTACCCCTGGAAATTCTTCTTTTATTTTGGCAAAATTAACAGTTGGTATCCCTTCAAATATATGACTATTACCAACAGATGATTCCAAAACTTATTTTATGCTCATGCAATCCATTCATACATTTTTCTGTTCTTGATAACGTTGACACAGAAAATTTCGATCAATGAATTAACGAATTATACACTTACCGGGCTTGATGTTTCTATGTACATATAATACGACCCGCTGTATGCAGCTGAGGGGCCCGTGCTGGAAGAGGGGGTGCCCCCGTAGTCTCTGCTCCAATTAAAATCGTCGCTAGTCGACTGTGTGAAACCGCAGATGCTACTGGATTCAAAGCTGCACGTGAGCAATGTCGCCTGCTCTGAAATCGAAACAAAAATGAAATAAACTTCAAAAGCTGATATAAAATAAACACAATAAATAAGAATGTGAAAAAAGGTTGCATAGTGAGCATAAATTACGATTATCGCCCTGCTTAAGTATCGGTTTGAGAGGTCTTGAAGAAAAATGCTAATTCACTAGGTCTAACTAAATGTCAATCGATATCTTAACACAAAAGTTCCCTGTTGACAAAAGTTGAAGGCCATTATTGATTCACTTGGCTGAAGCCACTTCTAGTAAACATCCAATATTTGAGCAGGAGTACTTAAAACCAGAGAAAACTGTTAATTTTCCATGAAGTTAACGTACAAGATCAATCTTTATTTTGGGGAAAATAGATTTTGCTCACCTATATTTTTATATATTCAAAAATTAATAATAAACAAAAGAACAACAGAGCAAATGACCGACACTGAATTTTAGTTGCTTTATGTTTGTCTGTTTTAACAAGGTTCATTCAAAGAAAAGGAGGTGGAACGCTTCTTGCATTATTAGCTCTCATTCATTTGTTACTTTTGTCTACAGACAGTTGCCTCTCGTTACCCAGCTCAACCATTCTGTCTGGCTTTTGTGGGTAAAAAAGGAAGTAACTTTTATTTGAGACAAACACGGAGACGGCGCAAAAGTTAAACGGATAACAACTGTTTACATGAGATTCATATTTAACAATAAATACATTATAAACAAGCCATAGAAAGGTAACAAATACCATTTTACCACCAAAACATCAATTATTCTGGAATCTGTGCTTGCCCTTAGACCACATGGACTTCAGTAGATGCATTATAGCTTCCCTCTGTAATAATCTCTTGAAATAGATTATTTCAAATAATCTTTAAAAAAAATTGAACTAACTTTGAATGTCGGAATGTATTCCATAACCATTGCTAAGTAAGAGATAATCGTCGATTACCTCAAGAAAATTTACTTTTTTCCCCCAAACGAACAGTGATTTTAAAGATAACAAAAAAATAAATAAATAAAAATAAAAAGTAAACTTGATGTATTCTAAGCCCCATGCCACTGGACCAGGTTAAGGTCTGTATTACACGCATGTTTTCAATAGCCGAACACAATGCGTATTGTCTATGTTTTTTTATTGTCCAAAAAAACAGCAAATACTCTTTATTGTGAAACATGTTTTGCCATCGCAGAGCTGTTTGCAGTTCAACGTCTGCTCATACACCCCATTCTCATAGATTAGATCGACCTACATTGGATCGACCTAACTCCCTGGGGGTTCACGCTAAATAGCTGTCAGCCGGGCGGACACGAAAGTTAATTACCCCTTTAAGCTTGTAGTAGGCGGGGACGGACACTTAAGGGGGATTATCTGACAGTAATCTAGTGAGACTCCCCGCGGTGATAGATCGATCTAAAAGTTGTGAGAACAGAGCCATAGACACTTTCACACAATGTTAGGATGCTGCATCAAACGAGGTTACATTTGTTCATATACTCGACCGTTGTTACCCGTGTATCCCCACGGTCTACAATATTTATAAACAGAACGTCTGGGTCATTGATATTCAAAGATATAACAATTGTCGCAATGTTTTTGATCTCGTGTTTTAGCAGTCTATACAGTTATAAGCATTGACTGAAATCTACAATTTAAACTATATCACAAAAATATTTTTAATGTATCTAGCGTTTTTCTATTTTTTTTATTTATTTTGCTTGTATTCGTTTTCATTAATTTTTAATAAAACATCACATTTCGAATTTCAGATATACCAGCTGTGAGGGTCATAACTTTTCATTTTGTTGCTTTTTTTATTTTATCTTTTAAAGGTATATATATTTTTCGCATTTGAAAATATTCTAATTATTTTTATATTTTCTATGTCCACTGGTCTTAAAAAGCTATTAATCTTTCCCATTTCAAACCTTTACAACGATAAGACCCCTCAATAAAAATACATGATGTCTGAAATGTACGTTAAAACATAGCGCTCATTGCGGGGAAACATTTATAAAAATATTTTTTAAAATATCACATCTAGGGTGTCAGGTATAATAACTTATATATGTGACCGATACGACGTTTTATTTTCAGGAATTCTTTTAATTCAAACTTTTAAATATTTTAAACTATAACACGCGTAAATCCATGTCTTCGTTATCACTTTGATAACGAGACGGTAATTTGTTTAAAGAGAGCAGGTTGTTTAAAGTGGGCTACAGTTAATAGTAGGGTCTATAAAATGAAAAGTGAGGTGATAAATTAGATCAAGAAAGTATATACTTCCTTCTTTAGACAAGGCCCACTGATATGGTAACAGACTTGTATTGTAAGATAAAAGGTGATTTATTAATATCTATCTTGATGGCTTGGACTCGCGCGTTTTGGTCTCACTGCACGATACTTAAAACCCCGTCTAAACAGTCTTCATATGTAACTTCTAATGACATATTATATATTATACAGTATGTGCCACGCATATCACAACAAATGTGACATAAGCTAATAATAAAAATAAAAATTCGTACAGTTTTCTGTCTATCTCAAAGAATTAAAATGATGCATGCTCAAGTCTCAAATAGTGAAAGCTTTTTTCCGAGAGCTGTTGGCCATCACCCACATCACCCATATTATTATTATTATTTTTTTTTTTTGAGGGGGGGGGGGGGGCTGAAAAAGTCATGTCTCTGTAGACTTGTGAAAATGATGGTAACAATGGACGATCGCGACCCCTAACGGCATTTATTTTAACCAGATTTCTGAACGGTTGCCAGTAATATTTAACCAGCATCCTACAATGTCTTATCTTTGCCATAAAGGTAAAGAATCATTACAGCTGCCCGGCACCCCCCCCCCCCTATCTTCCCTGCCAATGGATCCAAGATTTTGTTAATTGAGGCCGGAGCACAAACATGGTCTTTAGGCTTAGTTTAAACAGTAGACGAGGAGAATAAGTAACTATGTTATGTATCGGTAGGTCACAAGGGGTAAAAAAATCGCTGTATTTTTATATTTATATCATTTGGGCGGGGGAGGGGGTATTAGGGTAACACGCCCGCTGTGCCATCCCCAGCACCCCCCTCCATCCCTACTGCCACCGATATTGTACCAAGACTCTTGACATATATAAGCATTTATCAGTTATTTTCACATCTCTATCTATTTTATTTTAGTGACGATGACATCATTAATCATTTTAAAAGACCTGAGCCGGATCTTAGCAAGGTTAAATTGCACGTGACGGCGTTGAGCCCCCCCCCCCCCCCCCAACACACTCAAAAACACCTCTCTCTCTCTCTTCTAAATTTTAGTAAATATTGCGGTTAAGTACACAATTTTCATCTTCTTGAACATAATATCCGTAAATTTAAGTGATGACATGACGGTCTAAACCACCAGTAGGCATTTTAATGCGATTAGTGAGATGCTGATTTCGCAATCCTGGCCAAAGCTCTACTTTACCTGGTGCCCTTTTAATTAGGACATCTTTTACCAAGCAAAATTCACCCTCCAAACTTACCACTGCATGGTAGCAACAGCACCAGAAGTAACGTGAGAACTGAGAGGTGTTTGTACCGTGAAGAAACCATGCTTGCGGAAAAGTTATCCCTCTTAATATGCCGTCATTTCATCGCGTGGCGCAGTAGCTGTATCAGTTAATCGTCCCGTTTGACGCCATTTTGCTTTTGTACAATCGATCAGAGCGTGTAAAATTGACCTGGGTATTGAATAGTAAAGTTGTTTACATATTGTTGTCAAAGGGACGTTTACGCTCAGACGAGCAAAATAAAAGGACGCGTTTTAGTGGCGTGCGCAGTGGTTTAATGCGCAACCACCTATAAATATGCAGAGGATATCATTTCCAAGAAATAAAATGAAAGCAATATGCTTGTTTATCATTGCAAAAAGTTCCCTTATAAAGTTGTAAAAAGGTTTTATGTAATTTAAGTTATAATTAGACGTACTTTAGGTCAAACATGTAAACGGAGGTAGTTTTAAAAGCATTTCTGAATAATTTTGTTTAAGTAAATCTTATACTGGACTTGTGATTATTATAACCGATAACGTTCCGGTCGATTTATCAAGGCGTATGAATATGTATAATGAGACATAATACCAAGAAGACGTCACTAGAAATGACTAGCCCTGTGTCGGTGTAGGCCTATATCATAGGTCCTACTATAGGCCAGTGGAAAAATAAGATGATAAACTTGTCGCTTTATACCATTTAGAATACTCTACCTTTCAATCAATCAAAAGGATTTCATTCAATGCAAGAAAACATGCGTGTTTTTTGTTTATTTGTCTAAGACATACCCTTGTGACGCAATAACGAAGCGACGTCTTGAAGTTGAAAGTTCCTTTCGATTATGGCGTAATTGAGTGACGTCATAATAGTGTCAAGTCACGCGGGGTCTTCGCTGCTTAACATCATCCTGAAGCATGGATCTCCCTGTCCGACTCTTGGTGCTGCTTCAAAAGTTATGCTAACCGACCAACGACTGCTGACATGGCGCAAAATGAAGCTGCGCCAAATCCGGGGGAAGTGTTTGGTCAATTTGAGACAGGACAACAGTGAGCATATTTTTATTATATTATATTAATTTTGAATAGAGGGGAAAAGTTAACTTTTCAGAGCCAAGACTACCAGCATGGCTGAACTTTTTTTATTTGTCCTAAGTGCAACTTTGACAGAAATGCTGCATTTGTTTAAGATCAGTTATGCGACATAAGTATTTATTGTATTATAAATTCGTGTCCTTTATTATCGATTCAAGTTTGCCATTGAATATATGAAAAAAAAAATAATGGGGATAACAAATAAGTCTTAAGATTACAGTGCAAGTGATTTATTGACATAAATTTATTCATTTGAATTCATGTTGTCATTCAATTACTTTTCATAGGTTTTTGAAGGTGTTCTCAAAAATAATGAGCAGCCGCGCATATCTAGAGAAGACAGTTTCGGAGACGTATCAGAGATGGGCTGAAAACACCTATTATGAACTACACAGAGTGCCACTGACAAACGGTTAGGATGAATATTTAAATTTAAAAATATTTAAAATACATCAAATCTCAATAAAAAAATTCAGAATTAAAATAATTTTAAAAAAAGCAAAAAATGATAGGCGTAATACAGTTACGGCTCAGTCAGAAACCCGATCTTTGGAAAGTCGAAACTCAATTAATAAGTATCAGTCTAGTACAACTCATAGTTGAAAAGAAAACCAATATTTCCCTGAATTTAACCAAGTCTATACCGAGATTAAAATAACCTCTGGTTAGTCTGTTACAGATTTTCCTTTTCAAAATCTTAATCAGGGTCCCAAACAGACCAGGACTATCAGCGCGCGGTGGACATGATGGTGAACCTGGCCAGAGAGCAGTCGGACGCCCATTACAGGGCCTATATGATGATCACCGAGGTGGACAAGTCTCCGCTGTCACTTTTAAATAGGTGATTTATGTTTGTGCGTGCTTACAAGTGTGTTTGCATGTGTGCGTGTGTGCGTGTTCTCACGTGTTTGTATGTGTGTGTGCATGCGCTTTTATCTGTGTCTGTATGCGTGTTTGCCTTAGTGCATTCGTGCGATTGAGCGCGCGTATGTGGGTGTGTACGTGCGCGCGTGCGCGCTCCAGCGCTTCTTATAAGAATAAGTGAGTTATTCAGGAAAAGATATATGCAAATGATTGCGTTTCTGGCATTTGTTTCTATCGTCTATCGTTAAAGTTAAAGGTAATAATAAGCATACCATGCGTAACTGCTTTTTGAATCAGTAATTTGACATTTTCATGTATGGAAAGTCTCATGCAGGTTTGAAATAAATCAAGGACAATCCCAACTATGTTTAGGCTCTGACCACATTATTTGACGTTCACTCTATTTCACGTATATTAGCATAATACGTTTCATCTTCCTTTTTATGTCCAAGATCTTATGTTGTGTTTTAATGTAACCTTCTAGTAACGGGCGGATGACCAATTTTAGGTTTCTAAAAATTAATGAAAGTACTTCAAAAGTGCTCCCTATTTCTACTAGTTAATGTTATTTTGTCGTTCTTCAAGCTTTCAAAATGACACATACCAGAGTGATGGACGCCCGTTGTCCGCCATAGATCCCAAAGAAACCAAAGACCATTTCAAGGCCCGGATACAGCAACTGAACAGAAGGCAAAAAGAGATGATCAAGAAAGTGACTAAGGCGAGAGAGGTGAGGATTCACGGCATTAAAACATTTTGCGACCATATTCTCTTCATGTCTGATGTAAACTTCCGTATTTTGAATCCTTCAAAACAATGTATCAAAAGTAATCTTCTTTGGGGTACTAATTTCCCTCGCCACCGTGCGCATCTTTGGTAAGTGTGGCCTCTTTTAAAGCAATAAATCTAAATCGAACTTTTTAAAAAATACATATGTGATTCTCATTCACAAAAGCCGCCTTATATTGATTGAAGAAAACTAACTGACCAACTAACTAACTGGCAAAATATCTAACTAACTAAATAAATAAATAAATCGCAATCCAAATCTCATCTTGCAACCAACCGCCATCTTGCGCCAATTTCCTTTTGTTTTTTACAGGAATTTATAAAGATGAATGCAAAATGTGAAGACTGTCGCGAGGCTCTGCGTAAACTGAGGCTGCGACGGTCCTACCCCGCGGCCAAAGAGGAGGCCATCGTAGAACAACTCCATGGCAGAGAGGCGAAGATGGACGTGGCATTTAGTGTATACGAGAGCCGCCAGAAGTCGCTCGACGAGCTCCAGGTGGAGTTTTTGAAGGTGGGTATTTCAGTGATTTTTTTCATTTCTTAGAATTGCCTGTTTATCTATTTATACTTGAAACAGTCGTTAATGCAGAACATTTCTAAAGAGTATGAGACAACATAAAATGGTGTGATGGAATTGAAAATTGAGGTTAATTACCCCAGGGTGGCGAGAAAAGGTTCACAGGTCGTATACGTGACGCCCTACATCACATATCCTTGTAATATTAATGTGGCTGTACACAGAATCATACATCTCTCTCTTTTATCCAACCGATACTATCTTACTACCTGCTTCTCGGATTTGAATGCTTTACTGTTGCAAAAAAAGTCCAATACCTCTGAATAAGAGCGAACGTGAAATGTTTCACTATTATTTTCAAATCTGTCTTCTTGTGCTTATCTTTCTTTAATTTCCCCAGGAAATGGGGAACATTGCCTCAGATATCATGGAAAAGGAAATAGTTCGACTGCAAGTTATGAAAATGGCTTTACAAAAGGTACTTATAATTTTCGTTGTTTTATATTTTGTATAAGCTTAAAAACACGACTTTTGCCCAAGTTTTACGTTGAAGACCAATTGCAATGCCTAAAGCCAACAAAAATAACCTATATTTTATTATTAAAGGCCTTTTCGCAGGGAACGTTCTGTCTTTACCCTTCCATTTTAACCGATCTGTTTTGAGATGGCAGCTGAGCACGGCTATTGTGTACGAGAATAGCCTAAATGACGTCCCGGAGCTCGACTCGCCCGGCAACTAATTTCTACTCCCTGACGCCCTGCTAATTCTTTGCACTCAAAGAAGACGGCAAGGTTGTGAAAGCGAGTGAAGCCCCCGTTGTGTCGTAGGGCCTCTCAAAACAGAACGCTATAGATGGAACCATATAATTTTTAAGCTACAGTGTTCTATAAGAAAGAGACTTCATTTTAATTTGGTAAAGGCGCGACATATTTAGGTCTAATTTGCAGGTGGTAAATGCCATAGACATTCCGAATCGTCAAAACAGAGCGCACTGGCGTAACTTACAGCGTCAGGTCAACAGCGTGATCATATCCGGAAAGACCAATAGTCAGAGCATTCCCGTTGACAATAAAGAGGAAGTGACGTCATCTTATGAGGTACTGTAGTATATATACTGTAGTATATATTAAAAAAAAAAGAAAAGAAACGTTTTTTGTATTTTGTCAAAGTCTAATTGGTGGTTTATAAGAAAACGGCGTACAGAACATGCACACAACCTGTCTGGAACCTAGAACATAGCTATGTCGAGATACCTATTCTTGTTTCGTGCAGTTTTTCTTCAGATTTACTTCACAAATAAAACCGATTTCAAGTAAAGTACAGTCCTAATCCAGGCGGTTTGTTCCGTCACATTTGCCTGGGAGCTTGAATAAGCTGTTTATTGAGAGAAAGGCTTTATATTTTGCGGGTTATGTAGGGCCTTTCATAACCATGTACTTGGTGGAAATTACCCCTGATGACCGTAAGTGCAAAGAAAAATTGATAGTATACTCAAATATTTACGCGCTCGCCGCCAAGCCTTGCCCACGTATAGACAAACATGTACACACAAACACATACACAGTAGCCGAAAACACGACATGGCGACTCTCTAAAAAATGCCTATTCATTAGCCATGCGCAGGCGGGCTTTATAAACGGCTCAAGATGTCAATCAAAAGGCGCCAAACTTAATTAATCAGGTCATAATAGATAATGATAAGATTTGTTTAAGTGGTAACTATTTATCAATAATGTCAGTTTTCTCATTTCTTATTTCGTTCAATATTCAGAGAAAAAACAGGTTATTTGTGGTCAATGGCGTATCCTTCAGCGATCCTTGAGTATTCTTCGAAAGCTGCTCAATTATATTTTAAAAGTATTAGGCCTATATAGTAATATTTATCATAAATTTATTTAGAAATAAAATATAATCACCAAACTGTCTGGGCTAAAACTGCTTTCGTTCTTCGTTCAGGACTTGGCAGACGAGGCTATTGGGGGTGCCGAACCAAACGAGGTCGACGAACAAGTTGACAGGACGAGGCTTGTTGTCCTGGCACACGAAAAAGACTCGAAACCCAAAGAGAAAGGAAAGCAAAAACCCAAAGGACTCAAGTCACCGCGTCGATCCCCAGTTGCCCCTCTTGCTCAGCCAATGAAGGAGAAAGAAGAACCGTTGACATTCGAGTGGCAACGGCCTGATGCGGCAAGGGAGTCGACAAAAGTGCAACATGTCGAACGAGGTGCGCACGTACTCCGGAAGTTAGATCAGGACATCATGAAGCTGATTGATGTAGAAGAGTAAGACGCAATATGTTTCTTAAATTCAGTAACTTTTATTTTGTTTCTTCGTGTTTTATAATTTTTTTATAGCTTGTAAATTTCATGATCGCTTTTAAGAAGCTAAAGAGCGCATTCAGAACGGATGATATGCGGACTAAATGAGGCCGACCCCACTTAAAAGCAAGCCGCCTAATCCTCTGACCAACACCCCGCCTTCACACGTGTCATAAAACGGATTAAATCTCGGCTCCGAGGTTAAAGTGCCAGGCCCCTGCAGGGATGGCGCGTGTGGAGGTGGGGAGACCATTAGGGTCGCCTTTTTATGTGTCAGACTGCGTATCTGTTAGTCCGCGGATCAACTTGTTCTGATAGCAGTTTTATTTTGAAGTTTTATTTTGGTAAAGATGGCTAATAGAATTCATACTTTATATGAATAAACAATTTTTCTTATTTTTATCTTTTGTAGCGATGAATTGGAATTTTGACTGTTTTGCAGAAAACGTTCCAAAATGAAGGTATGTTATGGAACCTTCTTGACGATAGGGACACCGCGCATTAAATCATTGAACGCACAGCTTATGGCTAAGGGCGCATCTCAACTAACACAATTGCCTTGTTGATTGAATATGGAACAATTGGTGGAAGGGGGAGGGGGGGGGTAAGCGTTGAATTGGGGAAAAATACAGACTGGGAGAGAGGGGATAACGGCAGACATTTAG
Source organism: Lingula anatina (assembly GCF_001039355.2). The sequence goes on from NW_019775889.1 coordinate 96,523, forward strand.
CACTTATAATTGGTTGTCTGGGGTTTACCCTAGTACGGGATATGTAGATCATGTATTTAAGTATACATGTACATTAGCTTAAGACAGGCATGATTAAAAAATATTGAGGAAAGGGGTGTGAGAATTGGCTAAGCCTACATTACACTTCTCATAACATATAGATACGTTGTTTATGGATCACTGTAAATAGCTGTTTTGTGAATAACACTTGTAGCTATTTAAAATATTTAGCATGTTTACCCATATTGTAAAGGGGGCCAGATCGGAAAGGGGTGCTGCGGTATTAACTGCCCCTTTCATAACTTCCAGGTTGATTTGTTTTTATTATTTTACTACAGGATACCAGTCACCAAGGGAAATCATTTGACCAAAGAGCTGCGAAGTTAACAGATACCAGTGGGTCACTTTTTTTTTTCTAAAAGTGCTTTTAAAGCCAACTATAACTTGTGTATATGGAGAAATTCAGTAATTTAATAAGTACATTTTACACAGATACAAACGCAATGCAACTCGTATATGAGGGATGTAATACCTTCTTACCCAAACATTTCCATTTGTTGTTCACGATTATCAATTAGCTTTATAAATAAAAAAGAAAACCTCTTCAGATATTTGTAAATGTTTATACAGAATCGTCATGCATATCAAGTTTTGCAATTGCAATAATTTACATTAATGAATAAAGATGTAAAAATGACATGTAAAAATTGATCAATGGTAACAATATTTGTACATGATGCTGATGAAGATAGACATATATCAAAGACTTCACAGGAAACATTGACCAACCACACATGAATACTAAGATAAAATTTTAACACACCTTTGGATTGGTGTGTTTGATAAAAATACGATAAAATCAAAATGATAACCATTAGCGCGTTATTTCCATATGCTTTGGTCTTTAACGTCAATGAGTTACAGTTAATTGAAATTGGAATTGGAAATTAAGCGTTGCTTCTGTGTCCGGTATGAAATGCGTACTGTTAAAAAATTCTCTGAATTTATCAACATGAGAGAAAAAGAGGTTTGTTAAATCTACAAGTATTATCCACAAGCCTAGATCAAAATGTAAATTTCCATACAGAATCCGTGGAATTTTTTTTTATGTAGGCCTACTGTATCGCACTACGAAGTCACCGTCGCATTTCAAACACCCTAACCACGCCCCCTTGATCACAAATCACGAGACTATAATCACGGGACGTCGTAACCGCTGCGGGATATCTCACCCCGTCCGCCTTTCCCGCAGCATAGTCAATGTGTATTCCAGCTCGCACAACATGGACCCGATGATTTGCAAAATCGGCGACAAAAAAGTTTCCGCTTTTATCAGAACAAATCCCAGCGGGGCTGGCTAATTGTTGCTCATCACTCCCGTAACTGCCATATTGAAATATTGGTCTCCCGTTGAGGTCGTACGCTTTTACACACGATTCCAGCGCATCCAGAACGGCGACGGTATTGTGACGTTCGTCTATGGCGACGTGAAGGGGCCGCTGGAACGTGCTATTACGTATTTCAGGGCCTGGAATTGTCTGTAGGAGAACGCCGTCTCTGTCAAAGATATGCACGCGCTGTTTCTCGGCTAGAGGCGGGGAATCCGTGATGGCGAAATACCCACGTAAACTGACGGCGATGCCTCTGGGATGGGAAAGACGTCCATGGCTGATGTTACGCTCAAAACGTCCATCGTGGGAGAATATTTTCACGCTGGAAGTACGCACGTCAGTTACAGCGTAACGACCGTCATCAAAGGCTGATATGGACCATGGTGCTTTAAATCTCGGATACGCGTCGTGGCCGAAGGACCCAACGTGCTGTCCAGTTTTTAGGGCGTACAGCTTGACTACTTTGTTGCGTTGGTCAACTACGGCCAGTTCGCCATTTTCTGGGTTGACCACACAGTCGGTGATGTATGGCTCTGCAATGTCGCTGTCACAGCTGGCGTGAAATTTATGAAGAATTTTGATCTTTTTTGATCCTGTCCACATGGTGGCAGTGACACGCGGCACGTGTTGGTAAGACTGATAAATATTATTAAGAAATACTGTGCTTGTCCAGATTTATAAAAACACTTAAGATGATTTATATCATTTCTCTCAAATTAGGAAAGAGACTTAGTCTCCATTTCTTCTTTTATCACGTCCACACAATTTGAATTGTTTTAAACCTCCTTTCATTATAAATCTCCACAGAAACTTCGTTCTGTGCAACACAAATCACGTAATATAATAAATTGTGGATCTGTCGTCACAGTTATGTCAAGGCGTATAATCCTAAGAAATAAGCATTTATCGAACGCCCGTGATGTTTTTACTGGATCCTACAAATATGACTTACTGTGCTTTTTCAATACAATAGAAGTCGTACGTCGAATGCTCCAAATTCAGTCTTTATCCCCAAAAAAACACACCTCTAATCCAGTCTAGTGTTAACTGCACAAGTGCGTTGGAGATCAGAAGATCAATTAACTCCCTGTGCTGTCGACTCCCTGACGTTGAGTCACTAAAATCAAGCTGTTTATTACAGCATCCAAACAATGTAAATTCTAGTTACCTTGGTATTTGATCCTGCGAGCTCTCAATTCTCTGTAGTGTCTCAACTAGTGAGTCACGTATAGCACAGAAACCCGCACAAATCACACCTGAGTGAGTACCTGTTTTAAGTCGACGCGTATGACGGAGAGTGGGCAGTGGTCACTACCGGCTTGGGTGGGAGTTTGATCTACCTGTCAGGTGTGCTTTTAATATAGATTCCAGTACCACGCGTCAACACGACTGTGTACATTGTCACCTTTATCACCTGATCGCTGTTTTCCTGTCAACTTTCTACCGATGCTATCTCACCTGTACATTCATAGTTACAAGGTGGACGCCGCAGGGTCTCGTTTTAGTGGCTGCAGGACATGACCCGCCTCCGGTCATCTGCTGCTCATTTCCGGAATGTAATTATTAAGTCCGAGATAACGTCGGGTGTCCGCGTGAAAGACCTGTAACATAAATAAATGACGAAATATGCTTAGAAAGAGTGGTGCACTTGAACAGACGGTAAACATTGTAGCTCGAAAACGGGTACATACTGTAATCTCTATGGATTTGGATAGGGCGTACCTTGACAATCAAAGGGAAATTAATTTGCTATACAAAGATTTAACGCTTATTTTATGTCCTTATGCAGGACCACTAGAAAAAGGTGTGTGTGAGAGTGGCATTTAGAATCTATCTAGTTTGTGGATGACCAATTAAGCTTATTGCGCCAGATTGTTTGTGAGCTATTAACTAATCAGTGATTGATTATACAACGAAGTAGAATACTGGCATGCCATTGAATTAATGAACTCGATCTGTTTGAAAAGTCAGGGAGTTTTATGACAGCTGGTATTTGATGACACACAGTAATTTAATCTATTGGACTAATTCAATGTCATATAATTGATTAAAATGACCTTTTTAAAAATGCCAGAGGCCAGCATTAGACACCTGGATGGATCCTTAAAATATCAAAGTCCTTTTAAAGGACAACAGCACAATAAAATTCCTTTTCGTGAGTATTCGTTGCATCAACATTTGTGTTTACATATTATATATTTTTTTCATAGTTTCAGTACTTAAGTTATAGAATACTAGTATTTGTATATTGTAAGGCCACAGTCCTTGTACTGTAAATTATGTACCTTTACCCAATAAATAAATAAATAAATAAATAAATAAATAAATAAATAAACCCGGATAACCTTTCAATGGCGTGATCAAAACTGTGGCAAGTATTTATGTCAAGTTATTCTGTTAAACTGGGTGCTAAAACAATATCTAATCCTGTGAACAGTGATATATTTTGAGTCTTAGATCCCTTTAGCAACGCTGTTGGCGTCTTTTATATGTATGTAACTTCTAAGCGTTGAATCTTTCAACTCACAGCGATAGTGCTGTCGTTTATTTTGATACAATCTCATAAACTGTATGTGAGGCGAATACGCCTTCAGCTCTCCGGCAGTTACGACGGAATATTCATTTGTTACATTACCGTGTGAATCTCTCTCTCTCGCACTCACTCACACACACGCACACACACATACACACATATCTCCTATCTATCTCCCCCCCTCTCTCTCTCTCTGTTGGGCATTTATATATAAATAAAGACATATTGACCAAGGGACATACGACACACTGTAAATACAAACGTGTACTCACCTCTCTCCCTCCACTGTAAAGGTTCCTTAATGAACTTAATAGTCAAGGCCCTAATTAGCCGTACTTTCAAGCAGGGGTGAGAATTACGTCCTCCCTTGGTGACACCGGACTAAACTGACTGTTACAATGTACGGTAAATTTGATACCGACTGGGCACGCCCACTACGCCAACTTGTTCAGGAAGTGATTAATCGTTCACATTCCTCCGCTCAGGTAAATCCTCAGACTCGATCGATCGGTTCACTTACCTGTCGGTAGTATTGATAGTTCAGCATTCCATTGATTTGTTGGCCGTATAACGGAATTCAGTGTAATAGCATAATGTATATAATCGTGTATGGCAAGCCTGTCTAAACAGAAACCAATCGGAGGTGTATCATCTGGAAAACATGCTGTGTATCCGCCAGTTTGGTTGCAATCTTCTATGGTTAAGACGGCGATTAGGTTAATTGAATTGGCCCATCTTTTCCAAGTAGAAAAAGACTCAGCGAGGTCAATGGGCTGTTGGTCCATTCATCAACATGAGTAAAGATCCATGGTTCGGGCCGCAAAGAAATGCACTGAAAACACGGTCATGTATTGTGCGGTTTTCACGCCCCCAGTTCAGTAAAAAAATTGCCTTTGCGGTACAAAATGGAGTCGATTGTCCACATTCCGGGCCACGCTACTAAATGTTATACAACAGATGCATGTATTGTCCAGAGTTTTATGTCACGGTTGTGCTGTTAAAAGTCTACTTAAGGCGGGTGACACAATGGTTGGATAAATTAGGAATCACAATAATCAATATTTGTGAACGACGGCATAATGTTTGTGTTTGGTCGGTATTCAATACTTGTGTTCGCGAGGTGCTTAGTGGTGCTCAAAGAGGTGTAATAGAGGGCCCCGAGGTTGGTACACGTGTTCGCACAGGCCCGTAGCCAGTGTGTGTGTGTGTGTGTGTGGGGGGGGGGGGGGGGGGGGGGGGGCTTTTTGCTGGGAAAAGGTCTACTCTGGGTAAATTTGATCTAGGTAAACTAAGGTTTCATGCAAAAAAAATCCACATTTTCTAAGGTTTCATGCAAAAAGATCCACATTTTCTGAAAAGAACCCCCCTTTTACATTTTGTAATTGCTGGCTATGGGCCTGGTGCGCACGTGTACACGTGTGTGTGTGTGTGTGTGTGTGTGTGTGAGAGAGAGAGAGAGAGAGAGAGAGAGGACACTGGAGTTCGAATAGAAATAAAAATGAAATCAACACCAATAAAAGTGTTTTCGTGGGCACTGGTTTATTTAGTTCATTGCAAAATTGAAGCGTATTCCTTGAGTACAATATGTTTAGCAAGATACTTCATTGTGTAACCATGTTAAACAAAATACAATAGGTGATTTGTTTATGTTTAGCAAGATACTTCTTTGAAAACAATAGCATTTGGTGTAACCATGTAAAACAAATATATTGAAAACAGTTCTTTTTGTGAAAATGTATAAACAATCAAACAAAAGGACACTTTCTGGTGTACTTTTCGAGATAAATTCCACAGATAAATTTCTAAATCATGAAACGCAGTTCTGATGTTGATTGTTGAAATAACAACTTAATTCTAAAGCCAGCAAAGCAAATAGCAAAAACCTCAGTGTAAATCCTCTGGTTTTTTACGGAATTGGGTTTTCAAGTAAGACGAAAAAAATGAACAAGAAATTTAAAAGAAAAAGCCAAATTTGTTTCATTATAAAATCTTTTTTTTTTTTTTCAATTTCAACACGTAGAGGAAAAATATAACGAATTTTAAAAAGCATATCACGAATCATCTACCCTTTAATACAGATCGATTCTCGAAGGGAGAGCAAATAACGAATCATTTCAATGTTGCGTCTTAAAGCCGCTACTTAAACTCTAAGACTAGGTTCCAAGATCGATCTATCTCCGAGGGGTCTCTCGTTAAATTGCTTTCAGCTTAGGCGGCTTAGCTGTCTGGCACGCCTACTGAGGGTGCTAAACGATAATTAATTACCCTCTAGCAGCTTCAGTAGGCGTGACAGACATCTAAGCCGCTTAAGTTGCTTGCAATTTAGCGAGAATCCCCTAGGAGTTAGATCGATCCACGGTAAGTACGTTAGGGTCTGGTCCCTAAGGACCTTGGTCACAGTTCACGCCGGTGTATCCAGGGTCACAGATGCATTTGTATCCGTTGACCAGGTCGACGCAGACGCCGTTCCAACAAGGCCAGCTATCACACTCGTTCATGTCCACGCCGCAGTCCTTGCCTTGGTACCCTGAAGAACACAACGAGGTTTATGATGTTACAGTATTACACAATGACGACCCTGTGCGTGAGTATTTTAACTGAATGAGCTGCCATGCTACAAATAAATAAATCAGGAACAAAGACAATGACTAACGCAATCAAACTTGCAAACTATCATAATAATTTTAATAAAAATTATGACCAGAAACTATTCAAAGAGAGTGAAACTTCAAATNTCTGCTTGCCATTGCTGATCTGTACGACCAACAACAACACGATTGGTATGGAATCTTTTTCTGACGTTAGCGTGTAGAGTATATGTATCTTGTTTCGTCAAGAACTCTTCGATTTGCATACGGGTGATCTTCTTTTTAGCTTTTCTCGCCGCTTCATATAATTTCAATGCACTACCAAAACTAGCAGGGTTGGAAGGGTCGTACCTGTAATATAATGTCCTTAAATATTCATCTATCTGTTTCTTACTATTACTGCTTGTTTGTTTTCTCTTCATCTTACTTTTTTCAACTGTTTCCAAGAAGGCTAAAGTATGTGTTTAAATAAATATCTTTAAAAGAGTCTGTACGTTTTTTGAGAAGATATCCCAGAATTTCTGTCCACTTCATCAAAGTTTATGTTCAACAGTGTTTTCACCGTACTGCCTGTGTAGTTAGATTTTTTTTCGTTGGCGACAAACAGCTGCACAAATTCGTGGCGCTTTTCGGGTTTGAGAGGGACGTTTATTGGATTCGTAAGTCTCCTTTCAACGGTATTCATAGTACACTGCGGACTGTGGTCTTCATGCTCTTTATCAGCAGCATCCCTCAGTGGATCCCAATTCTTTAGGCTGACCCGACAGTTGAAACAATTGACAGTGTCGTCTGTACTTGATGCATTGGGGTCCCTATAAAACCCGCTTATGGCTAAAGGTATAGGGTTGATGAGAAGTTTACCAGGCCAGTTAAGAAAACTAAGAATCCTCTCTTCTTCCTTACAAAAAGGTACTTGAAAAAAGAAAGGCTTGTCATCGGGAGCACAGTCCTCGAATACTTCACTGTCGTCCATCACTTATGAAACACTTGCTTTTACCGACAGTATTTATCAAGGACAAAACCCAATCAGAAACCGCTTTGTTGGACAAGATCCAATCACATACAAAGAGTCATTTTAACCAACTGTGTTTACGATAAATTTGATACCGACTGGGCACGCCCACAACGCTAACTTGTTCAGGAAGTGATTAATCGTTCACATTCCTCCGCTCAGGTAAATCCTCAGACTCGATCGATCGGTTCATTTACCTGTCGCAAGTATTGATAGTTCAGCATTCCATTGATCTGTCGGCCGTATAACGGAATTCAGTGTAATAGTATAATGTATATAATCGTGTATGGCAAGCCTGTCTTAACAGGACCAATCGGAGGTGTATCACCTGGAAAACATGCTGTGTATCCACCAGTTTGGTTGCAATCTTCTATGGCTATTAAGACGGCGATTAGGTTATTTGTATTGGCCCATCTTTTCCAAGTGGCAAAAGATTCAGCGAGGTCAACGGGCTGTTGGTCCATTCATCAACAAGAGTAAAGATCCATGGTTCGGGCCGCAAAGAAATGCACTGAAAACACGGTCATGTATTGTGCGGTTTTCACGCCCCCAGTTCGGTAAAAAAAATTGCCTTTGCGGTACAAAATGGAGTCAATTGTCCACATTCCGGGCCACATTATTAAATGTTTTACAAGAGATGCATGTATTGTCCAGAGTTTGTCACGGTTGTGCTGTTAAAAGTCTACTTAAGGCGGGTGACACAATGGTTGGATAAATTAGGAATCACAATAATCAATATTTGTGAACGACGGCATAATGTTTGTGTTTGGGTGGTATTCAATACTTGTGTTAGCAAGGTGCTTAGTGGTGCTAAAAGAGGTGTAATGGAGGGCCCTAGCGTTTGTACACGTGTCCGCACAGGCCCGTAGCCAGTGGAGTGGGGGGAGTTCACAGGAGCCCCCCTTTTTGCTGGGAAAAGGTCTATTCTGGGTAAATTTGATGTAGATAAACTAAGGTTTCATGAAAAAAGGTCCACATTTTCTGAAAAAGAACCCCCATTTGCCTTTTGCAATTGCTGGCTACTGGCCTGGTGCATGTGTGTGTGTGTGTGTGTGTGAGAGAGAGAGAGAGAGAGAGAGAGAGAGAGAGAGAGAGAGAGAAAGGTCACTGGAGTTCGAACAGAAATAAAAATGAAATGAACATCAATAAAAAGTGTTTCCGTGGGCAATGGTTTATTTAGTTCATAGCAAAATTGAAGCGTATTCCTTGAGTACAATATGTTTAGCAACATACTTCTTTGAAAACAATAGTATTTGGTGTAACCATATAAAACAAATATATTGAAGAAAGTTCTTTTCGTGAAAAATATATAATCAATCAAACAAATGAGCATTTTCCGGTGTAATTTTCGAGATAAATTCCATATTAGTTTCATTCTAAATCACGAAACGCAGTTTTGATTCTGATTGTTGAAATAAGAACTTAATTCTAAAGCCAGTGAAGCAAATAGCGTAAAAAAGGTCAGTGCAAATCATCTGGTTTATTACGGAATTGGAATATTCAAGTAAGACGTAGAAAATGAACAAAAATTAAAAGAAAAACCCAAATTTGTTCCAATATAAAACCTTTTTTTGCTGCAGATAAATTTCAACACGTAGAGGAAAAATATCACGATTTTTTAAAAAGCACATCACGAAGCGCGTACCCTATACTACAGATCGATTCTCGAAGGGAGAGCAAATAACGAATCATTTCAATGTTGCGTCTTAAGGCCACCAGTTAAACTCTTAAGGTCCTCTTTGTTCACAGTTCACGCCGGTGAATCCAGGGTCGCAGTCACACCTGTATCCGTTGACCAGGTCGACGCAAACGCCGTCCCAACAAGGCCAGCTATCACACTCGTTAATGTCCACGCTGCAGTCCTTGCCTTGGTACCCTGAAGAACACGGGGAGGTTTATGATGTTACAGTATTACACAATGACGACCCTGTGCGTGAGTATTTTAACTGAATGAGCTGCAACGCTACAAATAAATATATCAGGAACAATGACAATGACTAACGCAATCAAACTTGCAAACTATCATAATAATCATAATAAAAATTATGACCAGAAACTATTCAACGAGAGTGAAACTTCAAATAAGAAGTATCTTCCACATCGCCCTATGATGTTTTTTATAGAGAATGTTTAAGGACCAAAAAAGTGTGAATAACGTTTAAATTTTGCCTGTAGGCAATTAGTGTTAGTTGAATCCCTTGAATTACATACCTTCAAATACAAAATATGAATAAAAAACTCGTTTTAGTCCATTAACCAAGCTTGTCTTTTTTCAGTTATCGTACGTATTCTGTTGGATCTCAGCTACCACAATTATACTCCCCAATACCGTCAATCTCTATAGGAATGGTTTAATTTAATTATTTCTTAATTGTAAAATGCGTCACTATTGAAAATCGTTAATTTCACGCTCGAATCTACTGATATGGAGGTTTCATGTTTTACATGTCCATATTTAATTGCACTAGTTTTAGCTGTTCCAAATAGTTCAACTCGGCCGATAGCAAGCCTATTCACTGATGTAATATGTCAATGCCAAACNTCGTCTTTTTTCAGTTATCGTACGTATTCTGTTGGATCTCAGCTACCACAATTATACTCCCCAATACCGTCAATCTCTACAGGAATGGTTTAATATAATTATTTCTTAATTGTAAAATGCGTCACTATTGAAAATCGCTAATTTCACGCTCGAATCTACTGATGTGGAGGTTTCAAGTTTTACATGTCCATATTTAAGTGCACTAGTTTTAGCTGTTCCAAATAGTTCAACTCGGCCGATAGCAAGCCTATTCACTGATGTAATATGTCAATGCCAAACTCCTCGGTGTTATCTCAGAACACTGCCAATAACATTACAAGGCACATACAAGACAAACAGAATTAGTCTATCAGCCACTATGTGCCTTTTAGGATTGGAAAATAGCATTTAAAATGACGTCGCATATGAATTTAATCAATATATCACAAAAACATCAGATTTCTTATATGTTGTATTCAGAACCACATACCTGGCCCGCATTTGCAAATAAATCCATCGCTGCCGTTCCAAATGCACGAGCCTCCATTTTTGCAGCCCACGCTGACGCACCTGTCTACGTCACAGAGTTCTCCGGTCCAGGGTTCGTGCGGCTTACACTCACAAGAAAATCCCCTGGAATTTTAGTGAAAATCATATAAAACCATGATCACATAATCGCTAGACTATACAAATAAGGTAAAAATGTTCAAAGACAGAGAGTTTTAGATTTTTTAAAATCTGAATTCATCTGAAAGATTTTGTATAGCGTCTAATACTGAATGACGTAACTATTGGTCGACATAAGTCATATTTTGGCTAAGTATCTTCTAACATCTTTCGAGGAGATGAAATATTGTGTACCAAATTCTTCTTCACCTGCTAATGTTAAAATGACCTCTGGTTTATAAATGCATTACTTAGTCCAAATAATTTTTTTCAGAAAAATTAACTTTGTACTTTTGTCGACCTCGAACTGGCTATACTGTTTATGCCTAATGGATATCCTTACTTGGAATTGGTGGCGTCTTCTTTGCAAATGCCGCCATTTTTACAGGGATTGGTGGCACAGGGATTTCGCTTGTGGCAGAACTTGCCAGAGTATCCTGATAACAAAACAAAAATTAATAAATGAAGAAACAAACTAATATATAAAAAACAGTCATACAATCATAAAAAATACCACATATATCTTGAATCATATTTGTGCAAACATTTTATTTTTTGCGAGGGCTTTCGGGAAGATTAATGAGTGAAAGTATCTGGAGCGGCACAAAAAACCCTATTTTCAGTCATTTGTCGAAAAACTGCTTCTGTTAAAGGGATAATAACTCTTCGTTTCAGCCAAAAGAATTTTCCTGGAGTAAACAACAATTTTCCCATACTTACCAATGGTTAATGAATCCATTTTTACATTCAAAGTTAGTCCCTGTTTTTTTTTTCTAAAAAATTTGGTTTTTTTGTTAAAATCTCTTAAGAGATTATAACAGAGTATAGCCATCAATGGAGGTCATGTGGTCTGAAGACAAGCTCAGATATCAGAATAATAGCTATAACTGCTGTTTTTGTCGTAAAACAGAATATATTATATTTCTGTGAGTTATTCACAATCTTTTTATTGTGAAATATAGACCTCATAAGAAGAGTTATTATCCCTTTAAGTGTGATGTTACGCAATTTGTTACAGATCATCATTAAAGAAGGTATACAATAAAAATATATTAAACTATATAAGCGAATGTCATATAAAGCGATCATGCTCAGGGTGACACTGTGTTAGTTGTATGTATGACAGAAAATTGTATTTGACATTGCGTTAGGTAAGATAGCGCATTGTATTTAACATTGTGTTAGATGTGAAAGCGCATTGTGTTTGATATTGTGTTAGGTGTGACTGCGCGTCAAATGTTAAAACAGTGTGTTAGTTGAGACGGCACGTGAGATGAAAAAACAAATGTCAACTAACCCGGAGCACAAATACACGCAAAGTCAGGTCCGCCCATGGTAAGACAGATCCCGTTGTTCCGACATGGATACGACTTGCACGGGTCAGTCTTCTTGGCTAAAACAGTAACAATGTTCACACAACTAGGGAAAGAATTACACCACATCTACGGACAACGTTACATTGACATTGGACGGAACAAAACGGGAATTATTGTATCGGAACAGGAAAAAGTATAATTAAATAAATTGGTGATGTTTCTATTAATTAAAATAAACCTATACAAGAAAAATTAAAAGCTATACAACATGGGGCCTATACTCATATTATATATATTTCTGCATGTATACAGCATTGGCTTGGAATATAGGGCCTAAATGTATCATGACTGATTCAGTGCAAGTAACTGCTGCCTTTCAGTTTTGGTCTAGCCCAGGTATATGCCAGTTTGGACCGCTTTACATACAGAACTGACCTAGACAGCAAATTACGAGAAAGCCAGCTATTAAAGCAAAAAAAAAAAACAAAAAAAACAAAAAAAAAAACATTAAGATGCTTACGTAAACAGGTGTATCCATCGCCGGTATAACCTGGCAAGCACACACACTGTCTGGTCCCATTGGCGGTCTTACACTCGGCAGATGGCGGTGGTGAGCAAGACACGGCTTTCTTGGAGAGAGAAGCCTTCCCGTTGACCAGATTGCAGGTTATCTCTGTCTTGCAGTTGTCGATTAAAAGCTGGTCCCCAACCTTTGAATAAATGAACATACTTTACATTAGTCGAAATAGTTTCTTTAACTGTCTTTTGTATACTAAAAATAAAGTAAAGAAAGACGTCTCATTGGTTAAGAAACAAGTGAAGTCCCTTAAGAAACCACTTGGTATTCATGTCCTTTACAGTAAACAAACAGATAAATAAATAAATAAATAAATAATCGATGAAACTAATCGCCCCCAAGAACACATGCGGGTCCGAAAGTCATGAATCGTGTAAGAGGGTACATGTATCAAAGGCTTCAGTTCCCTTTACCAGGGGTCTTGGGGCACTTTTAGGCTTCGTTCACATGGAAAGTCTATTTTCTAAAAATCTATTTTCTATACGCGGTATCTTATGATCATGGTCTGTGCCCTGAATATCCCGCGGCGTAATTACTGGCAGCGCGAACCAGTTACTTAAAGTAACTTATAGTAACTGGCTCGCGCTGCCAGTAATTACGCCGCAGGATAATTCCATGATAGTGTCCCCTCCTCAACACACGCCATTAAACGGATTAAATGTTGGCTCTGAGGTTTAATTGCTAGGCTCCAGCATGGACGGCGCGTCTAGAGGCGGGGAGACCATCATGGAGTTAGCGGTATCGCATTTAAAGGCCATATTTAGCCAGCGGATCAGTTAGTCCTCGGATCATCTATTCTGAATGGCCCCAATGCGACCTAAAATAAACCAAAAGGCCCACTCTGGATTGCATGCGCAAACATCATATTACTTTGAAAATGTAGCAAATGTTACACTGCAACGTAATTGGAAAATTGTATTATTTTCGGAGGAGATTTAAACCAAAACAAACATTGTACTAAAAGGGAACCTACCTGATACGCATTCCCGTTATCCCAGCATTTAGGCACACAGCTAGCTGGCTTAATGCAATCAGTGCCGTCCAGAATTGTGCCCGGTTTACACACACAAGATTCTGGCACCATCTTAGTCGGGTCGCCGCAGTTCTGAGGGGCTCCCGGACACGTGGGTTGACACTCAGTGACGTTAGTCTGATATTCTTTGTCGGAGTCACATTTTTTCGCTGTGGAGTGAGGAAAATATTCCAAACATATCACATATGAGATAAAATTTTATATATTTACACCAAAGACGGAACCGTTCATTTTATGTTACTATTTTGGAATATCGCGGTTGACCCACCTTTAACAGCGCAAAACTTTGCTCCCAGTGTGCTCTTAATTGTCGCCAGAGCGTCAAATCCCGCCACTGTAAACACGTGGTCGATCTTTGGTTCGCTAGCAAGCTGTGTAATTTGCGGAATCGACACGTTACTTCCAATGCCTATAGTAAATATCTGAAAGTGCAATATGTTTCAGACGTTATTCTTTTTTAAGTATTCATTATGGGGTGTATTCTCTTAAATGAGTGCCAAAATTTAAAGGCACTCTGTACTCCTACCAATGCCTATGGAATATATCTGGAAGTAAAAGTGTCATTCGTTTCAGGCGCTATTCTTTTTTAAATGTTGGTTATGGGGTTTATTAGGTACAACAGTGACCATTATCTTGGATTCCTGTTGAAGTCTACTAGACACAGGTAGACGGAATGTTGAAATATATGACCTACACCGTACATAAGTCTCCAGTATGAGATTTAGGTGTCTTTCTTTATTCATAGTACATGTTCTATTTCAGGTGTGAAGAAAACAAAATTTTAATTGGGGGCTGATCTTACAGAAGAAAAAAAAACAGTGACGATGATTGTATGTGTATCCTCTTTAAACTCCTTGCTTTCTGTGCTCATGGATGACAAGATTGAGAAGAGGGGTCATACGCCTTTGCAATTAAAACGCACCTCTATACCATGACTGTTATCTTGGTTTCCTGTTGAAGTCTACAAGATACACGTAGACGGAATGTTGAGACACTGTACATAAGTCTCCAGTATGAAATTTGGGTGTGTTTCTTTATTCATAATACATGTCCTATTTCAGGTGTGAAGAAAACAAAATTTAACTCTGGGGGCTGACCTCCTGCTTTCTGTGCTCATAGTTGACACGATTGAGAAGACAAAGCACCCCCACCCCGGGGTTGGGGGGGGGGGGCTCATTCGCCTTTGCAATTTAAACGCACCTCTATTCCAGCTTTGGTGGCATTTGCTGCCGCAGATATTTGGCGCTGTCTCGACCTCCCATCGGTAAACAGGAACAACAAATTAGGCGCTGTGCTTCTGTCCCCTGAAGCTTTGGAAAAAGAGGTCTAGTAAAGAAAAAAAGGTATGTACTTTAGTTTCTCCAATCAATTTTGTAGTGAGCCATATAAGTAATTGTATTACTTTTCATCTCAGATTGGCATTCACATACTCACACACAAACATTTTTTCAGCATTTTAGTCAACAATAACAGTCATTTGTCAATTAAAGATTATCCAATTATAGATATTGTTTATTAGGTAACTTGCTTCGTCATATCAATAGCATAATTGAATTATTACATAATTTGGCAGATGAATTATTATTATTAATAATAATAATAATCATAATAAAATGAATAAATGAAACCCGTTAAGACAAAGTTGTTCCGGTTGCTCAGGAATTTTGATACGTTACCTGTTGAGCATACCACAAAGCCGCCGCAATGTTTGTCCGGCGGCCATGATAACTCATGTTCAAAATGGCGTCTGCAACGTCACGTGGTTTGTCGAATTCGTTCAAGGAAATACGCGGGTGTACAATTTGGGTAAAACTGAGAACTCCAACCCTGATCTTGTCTTGCGCCACGGGTAACTGAAGAACCAAATCTGCTAAAAACTTCTTCACTTTTTCAAAATTGATAGGCCCTACGCTTCTCGATTCATCAATGACGAACAGAACGTCCGCTTTGACATCCTTGCCACATTCTGTAAAAGAAGAATCGTAAAGGTACAACAAATACAATTTCTTTTACCAGTTAGCAACACAGTTTAAAGGCGAAAGCTGGTACAGAAAGATGATAGAATGGAACTCTCAAAAACTCCTTCAGTCGAGTCTTTCGGTCCAATAGACACATAACTTCACTTTGGAATACAATCATCTGGTATGCCTCATCGCAAACAGGTGCCTAGCGAACGGGCGGTGTAACTACATATCTATGTTGAAGAGTCTTACAAAAAATTCACGATCTGTATAGGACACCACAATCAACTATTCCGCCGCATTCGCATCCCTTAACGCCCTGTTTAACAAAACGACTAATTACCTCCGCCAAGGAGGTAGTTTTCACCCCTGCTTGTTTGTCTGTCATCATCATAACTCAAAAAGTTATGTTATGTTAAAATTTTCAGGAACTGTCGGAAGTGGGCCAAAGAACAGATGATTAGTTTTTGGTGGTGATCTGGATCAATAATCAATCAATAATGAATAATAATAAAAAAATTGCTGCCTTGGCGGAGGTCTGCGCTCTTGGAGTGCTTTTCTAGTCCACATTCGTTCTAAGCACAGACTGCTTAGAATTGTAACCAACTAAACTGCATTTCGAAAGAAATCTTAAATACCATATACTTTTTTCAATAAAACCAAAAGGCAAACCGTGACTGTATTGACTACAATATTTCACCAGATTATGTCAATTGCCAATTTAGAAAAGCCAAGCATATAAACATGTATTTAAATGCATGCACTTTTTCTTAAGGGAACCACATGCCACACGCTTTTAGAACTTTATCGCAATATCCACTCATACCCCGTTCACACTACAGTTCCAAAAAATGCGCATTTCTATAAACCGGTTTTTTCGTGGGAAATCCGATTCGGTTTTGCGTTCACACTGTAAAGTGGAATCCGCATCGGCAAAGCCAAAATCCAGGTGCAACTTCCTGCTTAGGCAATTGCGCATGCGCTGCATCGAGCAGTACGAAACATGGCGGCAATAGCTACATTTTTATTTCTCTGGAATTTTTTCCGCTTTCTTCTCGGAAAAAAAACATTGTAAAGCAAAGCAAAGAATACATGGACAACCCCGCGTATTTGGCACGCGTAGTAGGCTGTCTGAGAGAAGACGCAGACTGGAAGGGTTTCAAAGGAGGGCAAGAGTACCCGTATATATATATGTTGTTTTTTTATACATTCGTTTTACTTTAGTGACTGCAATTAATGCGGTTGATGTTTTTATCATGCAAGTCCACTGTAATAAACACGAATATTGGTTTATTTATTAAATTTTATAGTAAATTAAACAATTAATTACACAATGCATTTATTGCTATAGTCTCTTGTAGCTCCGTAGTTAATGCATGTAAGGGGAAGTTTTACTGTAATCTGTATCCATTTTGACATGGGCACCAGCGCCCACCACAACATATTTAATTTTTAGCGCGATATATTGTTTAAAATCATTTTGGAGCAATATATTTTACCTATTTTATTTTACTTTTAGATGAACCAGATGAATATGTTGGCAGTAACTTTACTACAGATGCCTAAGTCCCCGCAAGAAAACGCAGTAGATACTCCAGCGCAGTAGACTACTGCAATCATACTGCAAACATGCTTCAAATTTGCTTCGATTTGGGAGCTAATTAGCATATTTGAAACATGCTTCTATCATGCTGCTAATCTACTGCATTAATGCTCCTCTCTGTACAAACCTGGAGTAGAATTGCAGTAGGCTAAGCTGCATTTCTACTGCAAATATGCTCCACACCACTACTGCATTAATGCTTTTTTGCTACTTCGATACTACTACACAAATGGCTTTTAGGTTTACAGAGTATACATACAATGTGGAGATGCTCATTAGTTTCAGCTAACATCAAGAAAGATATCGCCTGTCATTAATTGCCAAGCAACTCAAAAGTGTTACTTAACATATTTTCACTCCCCGAATGAATTGACAAAGCGCATAAACAAATAATTATTTATTACTAGGAAGATATGAACGGCAGGTTACTTCTTTTTAGGTAAAACATTGGCTTCCTTACTAGATAAAAACGATGTTTATCTTTGAAATATGGAAAGAAATGCGTTACATGACTAAATAATAAAAGCACGAACAATTAATGTTTGGTAATTGAGAAGTAAAATAAACAAATAAATAGTCGCATGAGTATCATCAGGTCAAAAATGGCTGATAGTTCTAGTTTTAGCAGGCTGAGTAGGAATGCTTACATTACTGGTCTAGGGCATTCGACAAAAGGACTAATACTTACTTTCATCTTAAAATATACAAATATCGTCAGACTTACCACTTGGTTTAGCGGTAGACAAAGCTTTTATGGTAGTACTAATAGGCGTGGGTGTGGCTGTCTTGGGCGTGGTTAAAGGGGGCGTGGTCAGAGTGCATCCGGTTTCAACCCGCCAATCCGAGACGTTTGCCCCGTAAAGACTGACACACTCGTTGGCCATTTTCTCCAGGATTTTACACGCTAGGTGTTTAGCTTTAGCTACGTCTGGTAGGGACTTTATCACCAAATCCTTGCAACCATTTCTGAAGTTTAAAACAAAAGTTTGTAGCCATTCGTTACTAAAGAAAGTGACTTTGAAACAATCTGTATTGATATTACACCAAAAAGCTCTCGTTGTTATTGAACAGCTGTTCCAAGCACAAGACGGGTTTGTTGAACTTTCCGTAACACGGTCGAGAAATCTTGGTAGACACCAATACAAAATGTCACCTCACACTCACAACTTATTGAGGAACACCCATGCCAGCTGTCATTGAAAACTAAGCCACGCCCTTCCCAGCTGTCAAGCAACTGTGGCCACGCACCTCCCCTTGCCGCCAAAATACACAGACATCCTATTCTCTTACCGCAGGGGCCCCTACTGGTCTTTTACGAGAATTTTCAATTTCGAACAGGCTTTACTAGAGACCCCTGTTATATCAGAGAATACAGACATCCGAGCTTACCTAAAAAATGTGCTAACTGTAGGCACGCCCATGCCTGCTGCCGCACAACTATGGAAGCTCCTCCAAACAATCCCTTTATCTGTTATCCCACAAACGACTTCTGCATAAGTGTCTCTGTCTAAGGCAGCATTGCATTTTCCTGAATCAGATATTCAGATTGCAAATGCGTGAATTTAATTATTTCATAACCGAATTAATGATCTTTGTTGCCCAGATATAACCAACTAAAGGAAGAATTTGTTTCGATCTATCTTCCTCCGGGCGATTCGTCAAAAATGAAATAATGGATCAGATAACGTACTCAGGTCTTTCAAAGGTACATTATATGAACATTACAAATGTCGTTAAAAAATTATATATAAGATCAATATCTGTTGTAGGAAGCATTTGCATATGAACAAACCGTATCCTAATTCATCGAGCATTACGAAGGCAAGGCCCAGCACAGCCAATCTCCACAAGCGACCCATATTTTCACGTCGAGATGACGGAAATCGACAAAAATCACGTCGCCAAACGTCTACAAAAACAAAAATAAAACTCGGTCTAGTTTCTGTTGGAAATAACTTCAATCTTCTTTCACTAAATCCCGCAGACAGCCAGGTCTATTTCTGGGCTGGATTTATTTCCAGGCCTTGTAATTTTGGCGACCGTTCCCAGACCCTATCGAACTATAACTAGACCGATCTATCTCCAAGGGGATTCTTGCTAAATTGCAATAAACTTCAGCAGCTTAAATGTCTGTCACGCCTACTGAAGCTGTTAGGGGGTAATTAATTATCGTTTAGCAGCTTCAGTAAACGTGCCAGACATCAAAGCCACTTAAGCTGAAAGCAATTTAGCGAGAAACACCTTGGAGATGGATCGATACTGTTAGATCAATCTAGGTATGGGAACCCAGTCTAGATCGTGACATCAAAGCAAACTAACGTGCCCTTTTAACGATACGTCTAAGGGGCAGGTCGAGAACGTTTATTTTAGCTGATATTTTTCTATATTTGGTTCAGTTTGCGTTCACCAATGTTTACTATAGCTGATATTTTTCTATTTGATTTCACCAATGTTTCGGGGACATGTCACATATTATCATAGAATACATGCGCAGTTTTAGTGATTTAGTGATAAGTTTTAGTGATAGTTAAAATACAAGGAACAGACGAGGATAAAAGTACTCACCATGGCCAGTAACATTACATTTACTACATGTACGCATATTCTAGGCTGAAGACATCGGCATGATTACGTCATTATATATTATACATTGGTGAAAATTTCGGTAAAAATTCCTACGCGTTGAAGACAGTTCAAAAATTTGTTTTGCATGTTATCCCACTGTCCCTTAAAGGTGATGCGATATCTAGCAATTATCTACGTGGCTTAAACATACTTAACACGGTTATCACCCCCCCCCCAACTGCATGTTTTGTGCACATACGCTGAAGATTTTTATATATAATAAATAAAACATAAATTAACTGATAATGACAGGGTTTTTTTCTGATAGGAGTGGGCCCTTTACGTTAACGGTATAAAGGTAGGGCCAAAATAACAGTTTGATTAAGAGCGAACATTGTTCCGGTCAAAAGGACAGTCATCGAAGGCTTCTAACCGTGAACTACACACAGCTCAGACAGGCCGTAGCCGGCAATTTCAAAGGGGGTCGCTTGTTTTTAGACTAAGTAGACATTTAACCCTGAAAAATTAATTCACTTAGAGCAATTTGCAAGCTGTATCCTGAGAGGATCTTTTTCCCAGGAAAAAAGGTGGTTTGTTCGCCCCCCCCCACCCTCACCCCGAAACATCCCTGGGCTACATGCAGCGGCTGTTTGGGTTGTATTGTATTCATGAATGTTTTATTATTATCCCATGTTTTACCTTATAGTTACTGTATGGTTGGGGATATTTATTATATAACCCCCTAGTGACCAATGATATAAATCTATTGAATTAATATCAATATGTAGAGAAAAACAAATGTCATTTTCAAGAAAGAAGGGATTATATATATTGATGACAGTTGAGTTCGACAACAGCAAGTCAGGCAATTAAGGTCAGAGCAAATAGCTTACCTAAGTAGTATGTTATGCACCGTTCAACCAACTTTTTTCTGAAAATTTCAATGTAACTATATGGCACAAGAAAGAGGTACAAAATGAGGTGTAAGCAGCCACGCACTCAAGCTGACCGCACAGGGTGTCTGCGGTCTTATCATAATAGGGGATTTGCATGCGCGAGCTGACCTAGTTGCCCGCACAGAGTGTCTGCGTTCTTATCAGAATAGGGGATTTGCAAGCGCGAGACCTAGCATGTGTTAAGCATTATCAAATATTTGACAAGCACTGTATATCAGTTAGGCATGGGGAAACATTACCCTGGTTATCAAAGGTTTGTGTATGTTATGCACCGTTCAACCAACTTTTTCTGAAAATTTCAATGTAACTATATGGCACAAAAAAGAGGTACAAAATGAGGTGTAAGCAGCCACGCACTCAAGCTGACCGCACAGGGTGTCTGCGGTCTTATCATAATAGGGGATTTGCAAGCGCGAGACCTAGCATGTGTTAAGCATAATCAAATATTTGACAAGCACTGTATATCAGTTAGGCATGTGGAAACATTACCCTGGTTATCAAAGGTTTGTATTGTGACGCGGTAAAGTAAGCAACACAAATATTTATCATAAAAAGTGTTTCTTTTTTTATTTATCAAAGTCGTTGGTGAGGCGTTGCGAGCAACGTATGATATTGTTGATTCATTGTTATACTCCGTGTCTTATATGACTTTATTAATATAAAAAGAATGTCCAAATCATATTGGTTCACTAAAGTATATATATGGATGATTTAACACGTAAAGTCTGAATAATGCATTGAATATGACAATTAAATACATTTACTTTACAGTTCATAGATACGATTATAGCAATTTTTCAAGGTGTCTTCAGCACATTGGAAGCCATCAGCTGCTGCAATCACTTCATGTACAAGTTGTTCGCGGTTTTGAGCAACGCGCTCAATAATGGCGAAAATGTATGGATCATCTGCTACCCCTTTAGTAGAACAATACAGCTCGTATGCTCGCAGTATGACGCTGTTTTGGATATGTTGAAATGCATCATCAATAAACTGATACACTGAAATCGACCACACCGGTTCAAGGCAGGCATGTTGGCGCTGGCTAGGGTGTTCGATCTCGCAGCCATTACAATTTTGACTACGCAGTTGCACTATTTTCCTCGTGAGAAAATAGGCGTAAATCAGGCGAATGACGGAAGTGCTCGTCGAGGCATCATCTTTTTCTTTCTTCTTATCTAAGTTTGCATCGATTTCTCGGAACAGTCGCATAAACGCCGACCAATCTGCATACGCCATTTCAATGACCGTGGGGGTGGCATCACCCAGCGCGTAGCTAATCTTAATCGGGGATCCGGAACCATCTGAAGACAAGTTATAGCCATCGCAGAAAGGAATTGTTGAAACTTGCTCTTTCAGCAAGGCCTCTTCAAGTTCTGCTGCGTGTGTTTTGAACTGGCCCCATACGATCGAGCTAAATCGTATTTTGCATTTCGCCTTGTCCGTCAACACCACCAGTAACTCGCCATGTCGGTTATGGCAGACTGTTGCGCAAAATGATGCACCGAAGGGTAGAAATGTGGCCATGGCTTTCGGATCAGTCTATGCACATCTGTGGGTTTTTTGGCCTATATATACAGGAAGAAAATCGCTGAGTCACGGAACTGAAACATTCTGTGATATAATATCTATTTGATTAGCTACTTTTGTAATCCATCAGACACATTCTGTTACATGGTATTAAGATAGAACTGGAATTTTCCTATCATGGCCGGATTTCACCGGTTTTGGGATATTCTCTCTCTAATCTGATATTCACGCCTGGAACATTTTATTACATAATATTTTTTCTTCTGGAAAAGTCTTAGTCACGAAACTAGAATATTCTGTTTTGATAAGTCACACTAAGATGGAGAAAATGCCGACTCATTTTGTTTCGCTGTATATAATAAATAGTCCGAGATGTAAGGGACTCCAGTAGGCAACTGTGTAGACATGGATCACTCAGAATTATGGCAGAGCTGTATTTCTGACAGTGAAATGGTTGCACATTTAGAAAAATACGAAAGACGGCAAGGCTTTGAACACCAAACTATAAGCGATGGTGAGCTGGCTGAGTCTTCTGAACAGAGCGCTAAAAAACAAAGGTGAGAACAAACACGTGATAGAAAACTATTATAAAGTGTCGCGTTTTGCTTTGCAAATGTCAGTAATCACCATGGGTGACGTGAGGTTTAAATCGCCTAGTACGATGATTGTTTCTGGACCGACAAAATGCGGGAAAACTGCTTGGGTGAAACGTCTTTTGCTAAACGCCGGTGAAATGGTATCTCTGCCGCCTGATAAAATATTCTATTTCTATTCGATCTGGCAACCCGTTTTTGCTGAAATGGAAGACACCATTAACAACATAAAATTTGTAAAAGGCATACCTGTTGACTTTCAACCTGAGCACTTTTTTTGATGCAAATCTAAGCAATCTGGTCATTTTTGATGACTTATTCGCAGAAGCGGGGGGTGACATTAGAATACGCGATTTGTTTACCAAAGGCTCTCATCATTTGAACGTCAGCGTAATATTTATAATGCAAACATTATTTCCAAAGGAAAAGCAAGCCAGAACAATCTCTTTGAATAGCCACTATATCGTGCTTTTTAAAAACCCAAGAGATATTCTCCAAGTACGAACCTTAGCCACACAAATGTACGGGGAAGCAAGCGGCTTTCTTGGCGTGTTCAAACAGGCAACAGAAAAACCAAACGGTTATCTACTGATCGATTTAACCCAAGATTGCCCAGACGAGATTCGTTTGAGAAGTAGTGTATTTCCGTGAGAGACGCAAGTTGCCTTCCTGCGTGCTTGACACAAATATGTGTATATCTTTTTACTTTTCATGTATGCACAGTTAATTGCTTGATTGACATTGGAATAGTCATATACTTTGTTCACATTTTCTTTGCTGTTGGTGACAAGAAAAAGAAAGATGTTTAGTTTAGGGGGTGAATTTGTCAATTACAGTAAACTACTTAGAGCTGCAGAAGAACCAGGGTCATCTCCAGTCAGATTAGAATTGAGTCAAACTACTTTTAATCAGCATCGAACTCCAGCTTTGTATACCAACCATTCTGGTGGTGCCACCGGGAGTGATATATATTGGCAAAAAACGAGTGAAAGGTATAATGTCAAGACAGTTGTGTATTCATTCTCAGGCCACGCTACAAGCAATCCTTACAGAAAAGTTTTGAATAAAAAAGAACTAAAAGATGCTAATGAGCATTTGCTTAAAGCCAACAAGTCACTGCACAGAAAGTTTCCCACGGGCAAGACTTTTGTCGACAGTTTACTTCAACGTAACTGGTATCAGGTGAAAAATTCCGATGTTGTTTTTGCTGTTGGAAAAAATATCATGAACAAGATGGTTGACGGTGGAACAGGGTGGGCAGTGCAAATGGCAGTAGACAAGAATAAACCCGTCTATGTGTTTGACTCTTTTAAAAACGAAAGGACTGGGATGGAAGAAGGGTCATGTCAATGGTACAAGTTTGATTTTGTAAGAAAAATGTTCAAATTATATCCAGATGTGCCAGAACTCACATCTCCTTTTGCAGGAATTGGCACTCGTGCTTTGACAGATAAAGGGAAATTTGCCATAGAGGGGGTATTTGAAAGAACCTTTAAATGTAAATGAAGATTTTTCTTTGTTTCTTTACGCAAATAAACAATTGGTGTGTATAAATATTTTCTTTTAAACATGCACAGCTATTTTGTTGATGGACCTCGAAATAGTCACAATACATATATCTGGAAGTTAAGTCATTGACTATAAATGCTTGTGCAGCCTCTATCTTGACTTAATTGTAACATGAAAGCCGGGACCGAAAAGTTATTTCATTTTCATGTCAAATTGCTCTCAGTAGCCGATAAGAAATTGATACATGGTATAATACTAAACTCTCCCTATGATCTGATTCGAATCCTGTGCAACTTTGCTGCTAATATACTGTATAACAAGGATATCAAGCTGAATTTAACAGAAAAATCGGCACTACGCAGAGTTAAACACGTCGTTGTACAACTGGCTGATAAAAAAGTCTCCATACAGTCCAAGAAAAAACTTTTGTTACGACACCCTCCTGTGGTCAAAGCAATTTTAAATCCGATATCAAGAAATGTCAAGCTTTCAGAAAATGGTCTTGATAAGTGAATCTGAACTGAACGCCTTGAAACAACAAGTCAACAGATATTACTCTCCCTTACAAGAAGAGACGCTACGATTGCAAAATGAAATGACAAAGACTATGCAAAGAACAGATATATCTTTTGACGAGAAAATGAAAATGTACAACGATTTGCAAGTTCAATATTTGAAGATTGCCCGAAAAAAGGAGCCGGTTGCTGTAGTTATTCAGAATACACCAGCCCCTCCCCTACAAACCGCATCAGCAACAATGGACAGTCCACCCATTAAAACAGAAGACTTCCCTAAAAAAACATATTTCAACCAAGAAATATTGGATTCCATCCCACAAAGGATGCAAAAAAAGGCTAGGATAGTGCTTAGATACATGTCTAACAACCCTAATGTATTGTCCTATAATGAACAAGGGTTATTAAAATACGATGGGAATGTTATAGAAGGCACCAACATTGTAGATTTGATGAATGATCTTTTCGTGTCACGTAAAAAGTATACGCCAGCTGGGCTTTCTGTCTTTCTTCAGGGTTTGAAACGTCTAAATGTACCTTTAAATACTATTTCGAACATAAAGCGACGGCACCAGATTGCGGATGGAGACACTTCCTCTGCCAAAAGTCAGATAGGTTCTGGGAATTTTCTAAAGTTGGCATCATTCAACATATATTGAAGCAACACACACTGTTGTACATGTAAACCATTCTTTATTTTAATTGAATAAACGTATCTAATACATGAATCCTAAATATTTTTTTGATTTACAAGTTTGACAATTCATATTTACAAAGCTGGGTATAATGCAACGCTTATTAACATAATCATACACTAACATATCATTAAATTGTTTATCTTTTGTAAAACTTCTAAGTATTTGTGCTAAAGGTTTCCCACGAGAACGGTTCATTAAATAATATATACAGTATTGACCACACACTTTAGTGTAAATGCTCTGTAGTGCTCTAGAATTACACGTCCATGCAGTTGTAGAGTTTTCATCTAGAAAACTTTCGAACATTTCATCATAATAATCAGGAGGTTGCCCGTAAGAGTCAAAAAATTCTCCAACCCCATTTTCGTTGAAGTGAAAAGCGACCCAATGTCTGCCAGGACCCGTATGTTTATCTGTATTTGACACAAAACAGGCGGGAAATATCTGAATTTCCTTAGGCAACGTGTCAGATGCGTATACTCCTTGAAAACAGGCACTCGTAAAAGGATCAGAGTTTAGTATGCAGTCCAATTGTCGAGTATCCATCATCAATACTCAATGTAAACACTGCGACGTTGATCAATCTTTATAACAGAATCAAATTCTGCCAAAACAACCAAGACGCTGTTGTTGGTGGCTTTATCAAATTCTAGATTAATGTTGAGTGTACCTTGTCTTGTTGGTGAAATATAGTTTTCAAAGTTTTTGTCTGCTGTCAGATCGAAGCCAAAAAGCGTGTTTCCATACAGGTAATCAAGTCTAGACAGATCTATATCACTCTCGCCACCAGCAGCGCCAACTGACAAAAGAAGGTCGTAATAAGCTCTTATATAGTTCAAACCTTCGTTGACGGAAAAATCAAAATTATAAGGCTTGAATGGAATTTGCTCCCCTGCCACCGTTAGTCGCAAATGCTTTAAATCATTATGGTTAAATAAGAAAGGGCTTTTGTCATAGACTCCCGAAAAGGCATTATCGTCAACAATTCCAAAAATGATACGTTTCGGCATAGTCCCTATGTAAATATTATCAAGATTAGCATTTCTGACTCCGTTAGGCAAATTTATAACCTTTACTTCTTTTCTTGTAAGAGGATAGCAGGCTACATGTTTGGTCAATATACTGTCGTGGGCCGATTTCAGCCGATCGGATACTTTGACTCTCCTCACAAAAAGAGAGATGTTGTTGATCAAAAATTTTTCATTTTTGTCTTTGGTTTCTGACATCAAACAGAATGCATCGGGTGTTCTTCTTAGCCTGATTCGCACGTCTACGTTGTTCAAAAGTAGTTTTTCTTGATTTGCCAAATCGATTTTCAGTCGACCATACTTCTCCACTTTCCTACTACGCTGAAACCAAAAGTCGCGATCTTGTAACCTCTTGTTTCCAGGGTCGCCACTAACATTTGTACTGTTCATTTGACCGGCGGTGTCTTTATACCACATTTCGCTAGTAAGCCATGTATCTTTTGCACTTTTTCCGTAGTACAATAGGTTTTCAAGGTAGGCTCGGTAAGCATAATTTTGACCAAGGGTTATCAAATTGTCGTTAAGCTCAACGTCCACTGATGCAAAT
Source organism: Lingula anatina (assembly GCF_001039355.2). The sequence goes on from NW_019775889.1 coordinate 123,665, forward strand.
AATGAGTGAAGCGTGTTGTTCACGACCGATGTGTTTTGACCAATGTCTAAACTGCTCAAGTCAGCCTTACTGAGCTGTCCCTCTACATACAAGTTAATTTGAGTGGGGTCGATATATTCGTCAGGTGTGCCTTTGATGACAAACTCAAAGACACTGCTGACCTGTGACACAGCAGTCGTCGGTCGAATTTCCTCATCTACAGTGCTTTCAATATCCGTTTGATAATGATCCCTAATATTGGTAAATAAATCAAGTTCTGTTTTTACAATTGGGTCGTTCATGTCTAAAAATTTTGTATCTCGTGTCTTGACTGAAGGTGACCGATGTGTCTTGCGAACTTTTGGACTTTTGACCACTTGAGGTGATCTGTTCTTCTTTATAGTCATGGAGTTTAAAGCTTTTCTTATGACGTCACCATCCACGTACAGGTCAGGTGCACCTCTCTTTTTAGGTTTTCTTTTCACAGCCATGTTCTTTTTTGAAGCAACAGTTTTATGCACTTGCAGTATTTCAGCACGTCGAGGTGGATGTAACCTACCACCACCCCGTTGAATCCTTGTACCATGGAACTTGTGTATAGAGCCACCACCCGCCTGTGTCTCGTATCTTTTAACTAGGGCTTGATAAACGGGATCCATTGTTACAGTAACCTTTTTCGGCGAAAATGTAACGTCGCAATCCTCTTCCCACTATCGAAATGCACAAGTTCACCCGTGTCGCGACATATATCTATTCGAATGGTATCGATGTGATGTTGATTCAAAGGGATGTAAATAGGCGAATCAAATGTTTTGGTAACAACTTCCTCACGTTTACCATTGACACCAACGATCTTCAGTAAATTTGCAGACGCATCCCCCACCAACTGATTTTGTATGATATCCGCGTATACATATAGCGAATTAAAGCCTAGAGTCATGTTGGGAGGGTTAGGAGCCATCACGTCTGAAGTTACCCTCGTGTCCGTTACCCAACCTAACATCTTTCCTACATCACCGGTAAAATTGATACTTGCACCGGAACGTAAATGAACTGTAACTCGTCTCGATATAATATTATATCCTAGTGTGATGTTTGTTTTTCCAACAGTTGATAGGTCATCGTGGATTGTAGTTATGAGGTCATTGATGGTTCGATAGTATCCAGCAGGGATAGACAATGTATTTGTCGTCAGTCCATCATAATACATCAGAGCACTATCTTTTAGATTTTTCCATGTTTTTGGATATTGAAGTTCCACTAAGGCAACTTCGTAGTCACCATCTAAATATAAGGTTGACGACAACTTTGTTTGAAATGACTCAGCTTTATTCTTTGGAAAATACTTAAAGCTGCTGTTAGAAGGTAAGATAACATGAAAAGACGAGGCCATCGCTCAACTGAAGCTCCGGGGAAAACGAAATATCATTTATACCGTTTTAACGTCTGATGCCTTGATCCAACTGTTAAATTTTTCTGGATAACCTCGCCATTTTACAAAATGTTCCCTCGATTTACCCTTGCCTCTTGATTTTAAAATTTTTTCGACTGTGTACACGTCGTCTTTCTTCACAACACGAATCATTTCAGGTTCGTAGAAGACACCCTCTATCTCTTCTCCTTCGTAATCTTCCACCTTGTAGACGGGCGGTGACCTGTTTAAACGCTGCGTTATTGTAAACAACTCCTGTGTCCAACCCTGTTCGTAGCCTTTGGCAAATGGAGTTCTATACTTGCTCAACCTAACAGTGTCTCCAGTGTTGAATTTAAACTTTGCTTTTTCGAATATTGTATCCCCGTAAAGGTTTTTCCACACCACGTCTGAGTTGTTTTCTTTTGACGCTTCTGTTGGTGACATACCATGCTCCTGTGTTTAGCTGCATTGTATCCCTTCAAAAGTTGGTCGAGTGCGTATAAATATGTAAGTGTACTGTTGGCGGTGAAATATTTGTACATGCGAGATTTTAACGTTCTGTTAAACCTTTCGACTATCGAACTTTTTCGTTCCGACTTTGTTGTGAAAAAGGCTATTCCTTGTTCCTTCAGGTATGCCTGAAATTTTTTATTTGTAAATTCTGTTCCTGCATCGGTTTGTAAAATTGCCGGTTTTCGGCCTTCTGATAAAATATTATTAAACGCTTCCAACACACTATCAGCAGTTTTTGATTTGATGGCCACAGCCCATGCGTACTTTGAAAAAACATCAATCACAGTTAACAAATATTTCATTCCTTTATTGTATTTTGATAATTTACTGAGGTCAGCTAAATCTGCTTGCCATTGCTGATCTGTACGACCAACAACAACACGATTGGTATGGAATCTTTTTCTGACGTTAGCGTGTAGAGTATATGTATCTTGTTTCGTCAAGAACTCTTCGATTTGCATACGGGTGATCTTCTTTTTAGCTTTTCTCGCCGCTTCATATAATTTCAATGCACTACCAAAACTAGCAGGGTTGGAAGGGTCGTAATATAATGTCCTTAAATATTCATCTATCTGTTTCTTACTATTACTGCTTGTTTGTTTTGTCTTCATCTTACTTTTTTCAACTGTTTCCAAGAAGGCTAAAGTATGTGTTTAAACAAATATCTTTAAAAGAGTCTGTACGTTTTTTGAGAAGATATCCCAGAATTTTTATCCACTTCATCAAAGTTTATGTTCAACAGTGTTTTCACCGTACTGCCTGTGTAGTTAGATTTTTTTTCGTTGGCGACAAACAGCTGCACAAATTCGTGGCGCTTTTCAGGTTTGAGAGGGACGTTTAGTGGATTCGTAAGTCTCTTTTCAACGGTATTCATAGTACACTGCGGACTGTGGTCTTCATGCTCTTTATCAGCGGCATCCCTCAGTGGATCCCAATTCTTTAGACTGACCCGACAGTTGAAACAATTGACCGTGTCGTCTGTACTTGATACAATGGGGTCCCTGTAAAACCGGCTTATGGCTTAAGGTATAGGGTTGATGAGAAGTTTACCAGGCCAGTTAAGAAAACTAAGAATCCTCTCTTCTTCCTTACAAAAAGGTACTTGAAAAAAGAAAGGCTTGTCATCAGGAGCACAGTCCTCGAATACTTCACTGTCGTCCATCACTTATGAAACACTTGCTTTTACCGACAGTATTTATCAAGGACAAAGCCCAATCAGAAACCGCTTTGTCGGACAAGATCCAATCACACACAAAGAGTCATTTTAACCAACTGTGTTGTTTTGCGGTGTTATTATAATAGTCTGTATTTAACTCTCATTTCAGACCGACAGAGACCATGAGACACTACAAATGCAATGTTTGTGATGCGTCTTTTAATGGTGCCCGTGACCTAAAACACCATCGGCTCAGCCACACGACAAAAAAAGAGGTGGCGTGCCCCGAATGCGGAAAGACCTTTACTCGTCGGGATAACATGAATAGGCATAGACGCCTCCACCAAACGCGAGATCCGGGGACCTCGGTGAGTTCGAACAAAAAACGCTCGACGCCCGAGTCTTCTAACCAATATGCAACCGCCGCCAAAGTCCCTAAGACCCAAACGGGATCAGGAGCTGCCTTTTCATCTGACCACGTCGTCATGCCTGACGATCTTCTACCCTCGGACGTCGACCCATCAGTCGCTGAAGCGTATGAAAGTCACTGGAACAGCATACGGACCAGATCCTCGAGGGGTAACAAACTGCAAGACTGGTACAATGTTAGATTGACCACCCTTCAACCCGACGCCCTTCGAAACGTCCTGGAGCAGATTTTGGAAGACCAACGCACGGCCTTTAAGATCAACGTGTCGTACGGTTTTTTTCTCCGAAACAACGAGACTGGGCAGCTGAGGTACTACCACCCCAGCAGCAACAACCATTGCTTCTTAGAAGCGCCCGCTGTGATCCGCCACCGCCAAGATCTCGATGGTTTCTTCCACAGCATGACCACAAGAGATATTTTAGAATGTGCTCGACAGGAGCGGCCAAATTCGAAGTGGGTGGTAGACAGGGTAACCAACGCCACGTTTTACGTGACGAAGCTTAAGGGCCACCCCATTGGTTGCGGGGTCGACCTGCCGTCTTATGTGCTACACAACAGGGGTCTCGTTGCCCTGCAAAAAACCACACAAATGGAAAACCATACCGCGACAATCTTTGCCTCTTTCGATGCCTCGCCTTGCACAGAGGTTCGTCCCTTACAGCTCTCGAAAAACTGACGAAGAGACTCTTCAAAGAATATACCACAGGCAAACGAAAACGCAAAGGTTTCCAAAGCGTGGCGCTCCATCGACTACACAAGGTGGAAGACCTCTTCGAGGTAAACATTGCCATGTTCGAATTACAGCAAAACGAAGAGGGTGATGTGTTTCCAGAACTCGTTCGTCGTTCGACTGACAAGTACAACGACACCATGTCGCTGAACGTGCACAAAAATCATTTTTCATACATACGCAACGTGAACAAATGCACTCAGTCGTTTTGCTGTTCGAGATGCAGCAAAATGTTTAAGCACAAAGGCATGCTCCAACGCCACGAACGGACCTGCGACGTCCTCGTCGAGCACCGTTTTCCTGGCAAAGCATACACTCCTCCGCAAACCGTTTTCGAAGAATTGGAAGAAGAGGGCATATGCGTCCCCGAGAAAGACAGGTATTACCCGTATCGGGCGACGTTCGATATTGAATGTTTGCTGCAACATACCGAAGAGCCTGAAAAAAGCGAAAAACTGCAGCTGGAGCGCGAACATCGGTTTCTTAGAGTCAGCGTGTGCAGCAACGTCCCCGGGTACACCGAGCCAAAATGCATTATTTCTGATGGCGAGCCGACGTTAGCTGTGCAATTGTTCGTCAACACCTTACAAAACATGAGCCACGCAGCCGAAAAGCTTCTAAAGGACAAGTTTGCCTGGGTCTTTGAACAACTTGATGAAAAAATAGAAAAAGACATCAACAAAATTATACAGGAAAGCGAAGACGAAGGCGAAGATGGTGAGGCCTTAACCAAAAAGCATTATCTAACCAAACTTAGCCGTAGATTTAGTAATTATTTAATGGAATTGCCCGTCTTAGGTTTCAATAGCGGGCATTACGATCTCAACGCCATGAAAACGTTGTTTTTTCCGTTGTTGGTGAACACCTTGAAACTTGTGGTAAAACGCAACAACAACTACATGGTGTTGAAATCGGAACGCCTACAACTTTTAGACATTTGTAACTATTTAGCTCCCGGATGCAGCTATGGTCAGTTCCTTAAGGCGTTTGAGTGCACGGAGTCCAAGGGGTTCTTTCCCTACGAATGGATGGACTCTTTGGACAAACTGGAATGCCCTCACCTCCCTTTCCGCGAAGCGTTTTACTCCAAATTAAAACAAAGTAATATCACAGAGGAAGATTACGCGGAGTGCCAACGCGTGTGGGTAAATAACGGTATGCAGACAATGCGCGATTTCCTCGAGTGGTACAACAACAAAGACGTTGAACCGATGCTGGAAGCGGTGGCAAAAATGTTCGCTTTTTACGAAGAAAGGGGTATCGACATGTTTAAAGACGGCATCAGTGTGCCGGGTTTAACTTTGAAATACCTCTTTCAAAACGTAGGAGATGCATTCTTTACCCTTTTCGACGATAAGCACAGCGATCTTTACTACCTTCTAAAAAATGCTATCGTAGGCGGTCCCAGCATCATCTTTCATCGCTACCACGAGAGGGATAAGACCTTTCTTCGAAAGGCAACTTCTGAAGTGCCCAAGCTGTGCAAAAAGATCGTCGGGTACGACGCCAATGCCCTGTATCTGTGGTGTTTGATGCAACCCATGCCTACGGGCACTTTTATCCGCAGGCGCGAGGAGTCTGAATATACACTCGAATATTCTCATCCACGGGGTCGCGAGGCCACGAAGTGGTTAGACTGGGTTGCCCGTTCAAACAATATGCACATTAGGCATCAGTTCAACGGCACGGAAGAGCGCATCGGGTGCCGTCGGCTACCAGTGGATGGATTTTGCCGGAGACGCAGACCGTGTATCAGTACCAAGGCTGTTATTTCCATGGTCATCGGTGCCATCTTAACCAAAACAAAGATGGCAATTATAAAGAAATAAACGACACAAAAGAGGTGACCATGGAATCTTTGAGAATCGAAACTGAAATTAATAGCGAGTACATTCGGGATTGCGGCTACAATCTTGTCGAAATGTGGCAGTGTGAATGGAAAAAACTGCAACTTGAAAGTGAAGAAGTAAGGCAGTTCGTGAAGCAGTACACGCTTCCCACCGAACACAGGTATCGGCTCACGTTCAACGAGATCCTAGATGCAATTCTCAACGATAATCTGTTTGGATTCGTTGAGTGCGATATAGAAGTTCCGCTCGAAATAAGATCAAAATTCTCCGAAATGCCACCCATCTTTAAAAACACTACGATTACCCGAGACGACATCGGGTCGTACATGAAAATTTTCGCGGAGGAAAATAAAATCATGAGCGTCCCGAGACGTTCGTTGGTTGGGAGTTTTTTCGGCGAAAAAATCGTTTTGGCAACCCCGCTGATAAAATGGTACTTAGAACACGGTCTTCGCGTGACGTGTATCCATCAAGTAATCGAATACACCCCGAAGGCCTGTTTCAAGCTTTTCGGAAACGCCGTCAGTGACGCTCGTAGAGAGGGCGACAGGGACAAGACAAAAGCTATTGTCGCTGACACCATGAAGCTCATTGGTAACTCGGGCTACGGAAAAACAGTGACCAACAAAGAAAGGCACCGCGACACCAAGTATTGTGGCGAGGCAAAATCTTCCCAAAAAGTCAACAGTCACCGTTTTCGACGTTTAGGTCAAATTACAGAAGAGGTGTATGAGGTTGAATTAAACAAAAAAATCATCAAATTCGACCTTCCTCTACATATAGGCGTGATGGTGTATCAGTACGCCAAGCTACGCATGCTAGAGTTTTACTACGACTTCATGCTAAAATTCGTGGATCCGTCCGATTTTCAATACTTTGAAATGGACACGGATTCCGCTTACATTGCCTTCTCGGCGGACAGCTTAGAAGACGTAGTAAAACCACACATGAGAACACAGTACAGAGCCGAGAAACACCTGTGGTTTCCGCGCACTGATACCCCAGAGCACGAGGCCTATGACAAACGGACGCCCGGGTTGTTCAAAGCCGAGTGGGTCGGTGACGGAATCGTTGGTTTATGTAGTAAGACATACTATTGTTTTGGGGAAGGCACCAAACCAAAATTTAGCTGCAAAGGGATCAATAGGAAATGTAACAATATCAACGAACACAAATACTTAGATGTACTATTAAACAAAGAGAGTGGCAGCGGTATCAATAGAGGGATGCGTTTATTTGACAACACTATGTATTCTTACGTACAAAAAAGGGACGCCTTTAGTTATTTCTACTGTAAAAGAAAAGTGTTAAACGACGGAGTGTCTACTGAACCCTTGGATATCTAGTGTCATCAAATAAATAATTGTTGCTGCGAAGTTTACTTTGTTTTCAATAAATATTCTTCAAATAAAATATTCGTAAAAGTTGCTGTTGCGTTTTCTGTGTTAGTGGGTAGCTTAAAATAGCAGAACATTCCTGAAAATCACTAAAAGCTCGCGTTAAATGTTTGTGTTGCTTACGTCACAATATCAACCTTTGATAACCCGGTTATTGTTTCCCCAGGCCTTAATTGATATACAGTGCTTGTCAAATATTTGATAATCCTTAAGTCTCGCGCTTGCAAATGTCCTACTTTGATAAGGAGATAGAGACGCGATGCGGCCAACTAAGTCAGCTTGAGAGAGAGGCTGCTCTCACCTGAATACACCTCATTTTGTACCTCTTTTTTGTGCCATATAGTTACATTGAAATTTTCAGAAAAAGTTGGTTGAACGGTGCATAACATACTACTACTCTCAACCAATACATAAGTTCTTAAGCGAATAAAATTTATTGATCCGATATTAGGATATAAATGTAATGCTGCCATTACATCAGCTTTCAGAATATCTAATTTTGGACCAAGGGTATTCCCGTTACAAATACCCAGTTTTGTTGTTTGTTGACACATAAAGTCGCAAGGTGCACGTGTGTAAACACTGGGGATGGAAATGTGGCCTGTTTATTATCGGGCAATTGTTTGCATTTACAAAATGTTAAGTGGTATAAAGTAAACATTCAGTCGTGTTTGCATGGAATTTTATGTGAAAAAACGGGGAGTTTTCTGACGGCGGTTATTCTCAAACAAAATTTCCACGGCTGAACACTTTCGATTTCAATATGGAATACCCAGTACATAAGGAAGTTCTAGCTTTCCTACTTTTTTCTGATCTCCCCTAGAGATATGAAATCCGTTAACGAGATATTGATCAAGTCGTTTGATGTTTAACCCAGGTTACTGTTACTATACTGGAGAAACTATGACTTTGCACTTCAAAATAATCTCTTTTAAAAGGGCGTAGGCCCTACATGTCGGAATGTGCACAATCATATAGAGACGGGAAGGTAGGGATAGCACAAATCAATACATATCGGCGAACGGCAGCACCTACTGCATTTGATATATTTGCCAAGCGAACTTATGGAGCAAAGTTGAGAACCTATAGTGTGTAGGGTGGGATATCTTAAAGAGGGATTGGATTTTGAGGACCAGGCGAGTTTCTGTGGTCAATGAATCTCACGTATTTAACATCAGCATATCCCTGTGGCTTCCAGTCTTGTTAAAAGCGGCGGAATGTTTGCAACGGAGGTATTTTTTCTACAGCCCGCCTCCTTCAATGCAAATACAATACATGTAATTAGAGCACACTACAATAGTGTATCACCACGGCAAAAAAAAAGAAATAATTTTCTTTGAGTATTAGGTAGCCTAGATTCAGCTGAAGTTGTAATCACTTCTTTTTCTCACGAACAATACTGTCCCCAAAACATCAAAACATTATAATACCAATATTCTTTTTTAATGTACCTCTTCCTCTAAAATAAGGCAAACGGACAAACACACTCACATAAAGGTCAAATAAATAAATAAATAAATAAATAAATAAATAAATAAATAAATAAATAAATAAAATGATTGCCGATGAAAACACCACCTCCACTATAAAACACTTAATAAACTATGAAACATTTCTGTTATATTAAAGAATAACAACGCCATGGATAAATGATAACTAACATTTTCTTCACATTTTATTCGCGTTTATAAAGATTCCCCAAGTCGCAAGACGCTAATCATCGTGTTCTTCTGTTGTGTGACCGATTCTTTGGAGGCTCATTAATCCCAAACAAAAATCTTCTACATGCTTTCTGAGCTATCACTGGGTTCCACCCATCAGTAACAATGAGCAAAACCATGCAACAATCAGCAATGCTAAGTAAATCATGCTGCAATTTATATTAATATTTTACATTCCTCTGTACTCTATCTCAGGGTGACAGTTGCCCACAGATTATGATGAATACGCGTGCAACATAAGCTCCTGTCCAATGCGAGAAGCACTAAACAAAATCCATCTTTTTATCATTCTTTCTATCGCATTCTGTGTTATTAGTTTTCGTATTACAGGAAAATGTAATAATAACCTCTACATGACGTAAAATTAGTGTAACAAAATAGGTATATCTGTCTTCCATATTTCAAAATGATCTTTATGTTTATAACTTCTGACTCATTTTTTCTTCTTTTTCATCTTCTTTGGCTGACTCTGTCTTGAGCTGAATTTCTGTGTTGCCAACATATCTATAAGAACACGAATGAAAATTCTTTGAAATGCTATGACAAGGGGATCACAATACAAATACTTTTAAACACATAATAGCTAAAAAACATGCAGAAATAAAATGGGAGAGTATAAATTAGAATTCAACTGACTCGTAGTTTAAGAGGCAGCACAGAATAAAAAATTACAAAATATTCATTTTTACAAAAAAAAAAAAGTTAGGGATCAAAAACTGAAATGAGTCAAAAGTGCATTTCAATGGCAAAGACATCAACCAAATGGAAATAATATTAACAAAATATACATTTTCAAAAATCGTAGAAGACCCAGATGGAGCTGAAATGATAAGGGCATGACTTCTTTTCTTATTGAATAGTGCCCTATACTTAAAAAATTCACCAAATTCTCTGAATACATATGATAAATGATTATAATCTTTATAGATATTTGTCCACAAATAATTTAAAAAAAAATAATAATAAAAACAAACTTCCTTCACTGGCACAGGCAATGAAACCATTATAAACATATGCAGTCTAGTCATACTGTAAGTTAGCATACCTTTGGGATCAAATGTGGCCGGTATACGGTCAAACTTCTTATGGTAGTAAGGCAGCATCACGTTGGGGTCAACTGGTATCCACTGGCTATCTTCTCTGTGGTGGTCAGTGGTCAAGTCAGTACACAGGTAAGTATTGTGGAGATTATAGCTGCCCCTGGACGATATGGATAGAAACACATGTAGTGAGGACTCCATGAGCAAAGACCTCTGCCAAGGAAAATGGCAGTCAAATAATTAAAAACACAAATGTACACACACNATCCTCTGCCGTTTTCCGTGCAAATGTGATTTTCGCCAAACATTTTTTTGCTTGTGAGGTGTTAAATGTGAGATTGTACACTGTCAAAAGAACGATATATGCCAGAACTCAACGAGAGTTAGCGAGAGGCGTTCAAGGCATATATAGTTGTAGGGGGCAATGTACAATACATTGACATACATACCAAGAGGAAGTTGTCGTGTTTCATCAAAACTGCCCTATAACCGAATCAAGATTATATCGATCTCTGAATATATTGCGTAGAAACGATCTACTGATTGCCATCATTAGATAGCACACGCGGCAATGTACGACATCACTCACTATACCTTTATATTGTTCCAGAAATCCTCTCTCCTGGCCTTTGACCTTAAAATTCACTAATGGTGGGATAGTGAATGCGTTTGGAAACGTGACCTTGATGACCTTGGTGGGGGTTGAACTCGGGCCGACATTAACAACATCAGTTTGGAAACACACCGGACCTGCGGTACAGAAGGTGATAAATTATTACTGGACGAATTTTTGCATAACGTGCAACACTGTGTAATGCGCGAGTTAAGCAAAGCTGTTACATTGTACAAAACATTTAATTACGTATTACGTGATGAAGGTTCACTATAACACTTACAGTACTTTGAGCATGATGTCTAGGCGTAATTGTTGGAAATAAATAAATAAATTAATTAATTAATAAGCGGGAAGAAGGGATGAATAACAGAATAGAATAGAATAGAATAAATAGATAGATAGATAGATAGATGGATAGATAGTGACTTTGTATGCAGCTTATCGACTGAACTCTCAAAACATTCTCATACATTATAGAATTTTTGGTAACAATTGATACATCAACATCATAATTAAACGCCAATCATTTATGTTGCAAGGATCGACAAACACACGCAAACAAACAAACAAACAAACACACACACACAGTACGAACCTAAGTAAGCCACATATTCCAGCGTTGGTGTTTCCATGCGAGGGTCCAATTTCGACTTGGGGAGATTTGGTGGGTAATTTACGTTCTTTTTAAATACCCTCTTTACCTCCACCTTGAAGCCAGTAGGCGTAACATCGACAATTTTCGTTTCCCACTTGTCCTCGTATGTTTGGTGTCCTTTAACGTGGGCCTGGAGCAAAACCACGAGTCATATTAGTACATGTACTTTTTACATATATAAATTGTTAAACTATTCCAAACTCTTTGTGCAATATCTACTTACAAGCACGTGTCTATCTATTATACCGCGTGTAGAATTTTACACCTCTGACGGGTCAAGGACGTTATGACCCTATTCTGTAAATTTTGCCTGCGTTTTAATCCTAAACACTATTACCATTCACTATTGTGAGACCCCATTTTACTAAAAAAAATCGGTCAAAGTAAACTACAAGATTTGCTTAGTACTTCCCATGGAAATTTTGGTAAGTCCATACTATCAACGATGTCTATACCAAGAGGTAATCTACAATATATCATTACAGAGTCACATTCCAAATGAATTTCTCATGGTTCACTTCCTCATAATATTAAGGAGATGAGCAGAATTACTGTACGAATGGCTGGGACTAGATTTGACTGACGCTACCTGTATGATTGCTGCCATTTCTTCTTACTTTGGTGGACAATAACAAATGATGGCAGGATTATAAATCAATAGAGCACAGTCACTCATGACCACTTATTGGTAGAATAGGGCTAATTTTTCTAGACCCCTCTCTTCATAGTTTACAGAGGGCTGTGTTTCATTTGTTCAATATTATTCATTATATATATACGATAAATTCTTTAACTAACATTTTTTTTACAAAAGAAAGCATAAAAATTCGCACTGAATACGATCCCTACATTACCTGTACAAAAGGTTTCTCGGTAAAATTCATCGGGAAGTCGACGTCAATGGTCCTGGTGGCGTCGTTGCCCATGGGAGACCCCAAGGCCACGGCAGCCCGTATGCCTCTCTTGCAGGTCTTGGACTTAGGAATGATATTAAGCACGTTTTTTGTTTCTCCTGTCTTCCAGAAACTGTTGTCTAAGAAAGAGAGAGTGCAAAACACGCAATGAGCTGCAGAATTGCATACGCCTCACCTACGACAGTTTTTTTTTCTATTGCACAAAATGATTTATTAGAGTTAAGAAATAAATGATACAAAGCACCACTAAAAACTACTACTGTCACACACGTACACACATTTATAAAACCACATTGCAAAAATATACTACACCATTGCAATGCGTATAGGCACATTACAACCATATTTTCATATAAATAAGCGAATCGTCTCCTCAAATATGACTACATGATTATTATTGTGTTGTCATGTCTCAGTTGGCCTCCCCGAGTTTCAGATAACACTGGAACTCTACATCTCTACTACCTAGTACCAACACGCCTCTACCGTTTACTGGAAACAACAGACAATGCTGAGAGAGAGAGAGAGAGAAAGAGAGAGAGAGAGAGAGAGGAGTTTTCAGTATCGTCTCATAACTCAAAGCAAAGTAAGGAGCGATACTCTAAATCTACCAGCGACAAACTGAGTGATGGCGTCAATTCCATGCTAGTCGCCTAGCTGGACCCCTGTACCGAAAATCAACCTGTGGTCTTGATACGAGGTGAAGACGGATGGCAAAGCTGGAGATAGTATTCTTGCACGATTTCAAGGTTTTTGATTCGCGGTTGACCCACCTTTAACAGCGCAAAACTTTGCTCCCAGTGTGCTCTTAATGGTCGTCAGGGCGTCGAATCCCGCCACTGTAAACACGTGGTCGATCTTTGGTTCGCTCGCAATCTGCGTAATTTGCGGAATCGACACGCCACTACCAATGCCTATGGTAAATATCTGGAAGTGCCATATGTTTCAGACGTTATTCTTTTTTTAAGTATTGATTATGGGGTGTATTCTATTAAATGAGTGCCAAAATTTAAAGAATTTTCCAAAGGCATCTTTTCTATGTCTACATATCATGCAAAGCTGCTTAAATCTCCCAATCCAGACCTTAAAAAACTATACTCCCCCCTAAAAAAAGGAAAGAAAGAAGAATTACTGATGTCGATAGTACCTTCTGAAATATACAGGAAGAAATGTATTCTTAATGACTGACCAGCCATTTGGAACTATATCATTGAATGAAAAACTGAATACATCGAATCCAAGGGGGGGGGGGGGGGGGGGGGGGG